>QFET01016745.1:12600-26937 GCA_003316355.1 Tuber calosporum | reverse complement strand
TTTGGACCCTTTAAGGTCCTAGAGCATGACTCTAGTAGCGATAACTACAAGCTGGAATTCCCTAAGAGAATAGAGCGCCAGAAGCCATACTTTCACATCTCATGCCTCAAGGAATACCATGAGAACGATCCCAATAGATACGCATCCAGGAGGATAGATAGGCCGGCCGCTATACTCATCAACAATGCAGAAGAATGGGAAGCAGAGGAGATACTGGATTATCGCCTACAGAACAACAGAGTCGAGTTCCTGGTACACTGGAAAGGGTATGAAAGGACAGATAACTCTTGGGAACCTATCGAGAACCTGGAGAACTCAATGGAACTCATAGCGGAATATTGGATAGAAAACCACAGCACAGAACCGATGCCTAAGATCACCTCCCACTATGTCAGGACCTCTTGGGAGCCTATAGAAGTCTCTACAATCCCTAGCCCCAGAACTATAGTACCCAACGATTTCTGGCAGCCCTATAACGATGAAGAATATGATTCTGCAGGCTCAGATGATAGCTACTTCAACACTGATAATGATTCTATGCTCTGGCCTTGGGAGAGCGGCGATGAGGCCTATAGCCTTAGGAGAAGATAAGTTTTGTTCAGATTTGGGGAATATAACATGTGTACATGTTCCGGTACCTCTATTCCAACTCTCGTTAGCCTTTCCTTTGTCAGATTACATTCATTTGATTTGATTCCTTTTGTATTTGATTTCCCTACCGGAATCTCTAGATTCCGGCGCCCTGATTACTGTATGCTTTGGAGGAACGGCAGGATTGTGCCCCAGGAGTTCCAAGGGAAGGAACAGGTCATGTATACTGGCGGTAGGATAGAGGTAGTGTTGTGGGAAAGCCCCAGGCTTTCCAGGACTCCGGCAGGGCCACAGGATTCCGGTAGCTGTACACTCACCGGTAATGATAGTGGCTGCGGTTTTCCAGAGCCTCAGCTCTTGCAGGAAAGATATCATGTATTTAAGAGTGGTCTCATAGCTAGCAGGAGACATCAGACTTCTGACAGATGCCTAGACAGTGAATACACTTGGTTGAACGGCGATCCTATTGTTCCCCTTCGCTCTATACACCATTCTATTGTACTCCCCTTGTCTTTGCCTCTCAGCAGGTCTCCCTTAGTCACCAAAGCGATAGCAGGCTACCACTTAGGCTCTATTGTATAACCGTTCACACAGGCTAGCGCCTGTTACAGTAATAGTGCCCAAGGTTTTGAGCCAGCGAAAATCCTGAGGTTGTGGCTCCAAAGCCACAACCTTGGCACGAGTATCAGTGTGTCGCTGAAATCCAGTAGTAAATGTATAAACCTAGAATACACTATTAGTTTTATTGATAAAACTATAATTTCACCTTACAGATATGGTTCGTGCAGTGCAAAAAGGGCACCAGAAATTAAAACATTTTTAAATATGATATGCTACACCACCAAGTGAGAAATAAAATTAAAAAATACTCAGCAGATATAGAATGCAAGAAGGAGAATCTCTGTTGGGGGTTTTTTTCTAGATAACTAAAGTCATGAGGCACACAATCAAATTTAGGAAAGAAAGGTCTAAAAGTGTTACATCAGCTACACTTAATTTGCTTATTAATAATAAAATATAATAATATTATAAAACAAAAGTTATTTAATTAAGGATACCTTAATTTTCTATCTTCCAGGGATTCCAAATCCCATTACCTATAAAATTGACAGTAACCCTAATATTAATTAGAAATAAGTTTATAATATTATTACCATAGCATAAAATAATATGATATTATTATCTATTCTCATACTAAAAATTAATACCTCCTTAAATCCTATACCTAAAACCTAATTTCTACTTCTCCTAACCTAGTTTTGGCGTACAATATGGCACAGCCACATGTAACACATTTTTTTGAGCCTGCTGTCCCTTTTGCACTGCATGAACCATACCTCAATAATCTTATAGTTATTTGCACAATATTATGATTATAATAGAGTATTAAGAAAAATAGTAATTAATTCAAACAAACTCCTTTACCACAAACCCTAATCACATCACAGTAATCTGCCCTTGGCATCGGGTGCCACATGTAACAGTTCATTTTCTGCCTCATACTAGTTTACCTTTTAAGCTGCACCAACCATCGAGTGCTTATTTTTGCAGTACCCAAAGAGTTCGGAAATCACACTTTCTCTTGGCAACAGTGCTAGGAGGTAATACCTATGAGCAGTCTGAACCTCTCTATTATTGCAACTTGGGCATTTTGTTTTACTATCAATCAGAGGTGCTATGATACTTCCTCCGAAAAAAAGGGTTTTGTGGGAAAACCTCTAAAATCAGGGCTAAAATAGAGGTTTGGTGTGGCAACAAGACCTGCCCTTGTCTTTATTGGACTAGCACCGCCACCGAGTGGTGGAGGAAGGAAAAAAAATCAGGGAGAAAAAAAAAAAAGAGCACCCCTCGCCGCCTTCATATTTTGCCCCTCTCGTCTCATCCATCCTCTCTATCCCACCATCAACCACAAATTTTCACACCGCATCAAGAAAAAATATCCACCATCCGCAGTACCCTTTCTAACTATACTACTGCAAATACCTTTTACTAGTAGATATATTCCTCTTCTATCGCCTCATTTTACCTCATCACTAACCAGCTTGACCTGTACAAACGGCAGATACAACAATCTGCCCCTCGCATAAACTACTCCACTACTCTATCACGACCTGCCCAGCATGGCTACTGAAGGGCTTAAAGATGTCGAGGTAGGGAATCCTCTTTGAAACACGTTTTCTCCCTCCCTTTGTGGCATACTGAATTTGTCTTCGCTGTTCTGTCATGCCGCACTGTGGGGCACTGACTGCGGGGCAACCGCTGCACATAAACTTGACGCTCACAATTCTCTTATGCAGGGACAAATTGAGTCCAACTACGATGAGACTGTCGACAACTTTGATAGTATGGATCTGAAACCTGAGCTTCTCAGAGGTAAGAAAAGGGGTTTTCTTTTTGAATCACGGCATTCACTGTGCTCTGCATCCACAGAAACTACCAAGCAATTTTTTATTTTTACCTAGATATTCACAACGCTGACTTCGTTCTCTTGTAGGTATTTACGCATACGGGTATGGAATTAGCTCAATCATTAACATCACGTATTCTGCTAACACTTTTCTAGTTTTGAACGTCCCTCTGCCATCCAACAACGTGCCATCCTCCCTGTCATCAATAGTATATCTCACCCCTCCTTTATTTCTTTTCTCCCGCCGTCCCTTTTATGACTAATATATTAAAAAATCTGCTCTTGGATAGACCGTGATGTTATCGCCCAGGCCCAATCTGGAACTGGAAAAACTGCGACCTTCTCGATTTCTGTTCTTCAGAAGATCGATCTGTCTCTCAAGCAATGCCAGGCTTTGATCCTGGCCCCTACCCGTGAGCTCGCTCAACAGATTCAAAAGGTCGTTGTTGCTATTGGAGATTTCATGAACGTTGAGTGCCATGCTTGTATCGGGGGGACTGTCGTCCGTGATGATATGAAGATTCTTCAAGACGGTGTGCATGTTGTTGTCGGCACTCCTGGCCGTGTCCATGACATGATACAGCGCCGCGCTTTGAAGACTGATGCTATCAAGCTATTTGTCCTTGACGAGGCTGATGAAATGCTATCGGTTTGTAACTCTCAACCTCATCGCCCAATGCCATTAGGTCTAATATGCCTTCTAGCGTGGCTTCACCGAGCAAATTTACGATATCTTCCAACTACTTCCCCAATCCACCCAGGTGGTCTTGCTCTCTGCCACCATGCCCCAAGATGTCCTTGAGGTCACCACTAAATTCATGCGTGATCCTGTTCGCATCTTGGTCAAGAAAGCCGAATTGACTCTCGAAGGTATCAAACAATTCTATATTGCTGTTGAGAAAGAAGATTGGAAACTCGACACACTTTCCGATCTCTATGAGACAGTTACCATCACCCAGGCTGTTATTTTCTGCAACACCCGTAGAAAGGTTGACTGGCTCACCGAGAAGCTTACCGCCCGTGACTTCACTGTTTCCGCTATGCACGGAGATATGGATCAGACCCAGCGAGACCTCATTATGAAGGAATTCCGATCTGGCTCCTCCCGTGTGTTGATCGCTACTGATCTTTTGGCTCGTGGCATCGACGTTCAGCAAGTTTCTCTTGTCATTAACTACGACTTGCCCGCAAATAGGGAAAACTATATCCATCGTATTGGCCGTGGTGGTCGTTTCGGCCGCAAGGGTGTTGCTATCAACTTCGTTACAGCTGTATGTTTCCCATCAAACCTACTCATTTACGACTGTGATAAGCTAACTATCTGCAATTCCAGGACGATGTTCGTATGATGCGTGAGATTGAGCAGTTCTATTCTACTCAAATCGAGGAGATGCCAATGTCTGTATACCCAACGGTTTCGTTGCTCCTGCGCCTGCCTTTGCTAACAAAAGTTACCCTTTCTTAGGAACGTTGCCGATCTCATCTAAACCGTATTCATAATTTCAACCAAATAAAAGTTTTCTTTTTAACCTGTTCCCTATGACCTTCTTCCCCCATTCTGGGTTTATGATCTTTTTTCTTTCTGTCTTAGTCCTTCCTGATTCTTTCTGTGTGCGTTCTTCATCTGAGTTGGGAATTGGCTTTCATATCGGGACAGGGACTACGTTCTGTTTTTCTTCCTGAAAGGACAGTTTTCAAAGACCTGAATGAAAAATCGTACGATGGCAAGGATAGTGTTTCATGGCCTTTGACGAAGACTCACCAATATCTTCCCGCTTGCATGCTTTCCTTCACATTAGCTTTGTTGGTTTCTTTATATGCGTATTGCGTAGAATTATGGAGGAGTAGGCTGCTGGGGGGCTTAGTTAATAGTTTTAAGCTAAAATCCATACTTTTCTGATAATTCAGTCTTACCATATTACTATGTATCTTGAAGCAATATCCTATTAGCCGTAGACTTCTGGTCTGAACCACGCTTGAATAGTTTGTCTCTGCAATCAGATCAGTTTTCCGTACGAGCGCCATGCTCCTGGAGTCCTGCTATGGGTTTGGAAAGGATTATGGTACACCTGTGTATCTTCGCGGCCGGTAACCTCGAAGAAGCCAGAAGAGGGTGCCACTGAAGACAGGACTTCCCTATAAACCCCCGGGATCAGGCAGCGGATGCCAATACCTTATCCATGCCACTCCAAACCCCTCCAAACAAAGAACACCGCTCCCTCCACCTTTCAAGCCATAAATTGGGAGTAAACTTATCACATTACATCTTCAGACCCTTTCTTCCACAGTAGACACCAAAAATGTCCCTCATAAAGGTATGTCATATTACCCTCACCCTCACGGTACCCAGTTAACTCATACTAATTCTCACTAACCCAACAGCTCTCCTTGATCTCCAAACCCCGCTCGATAGCCTGCATCGGCCGCAATTTCGCCGATCACATAAAGGAGCTCGGTAACGAGCGTCTGACAGAACCATTCTACTTTCTCAAGCCAGCAACAAGTATCCTACATCCGGGACAGGGACCAATCCTTGCTCCACGCGGGGTAGATCTTCACTATGAAGTTGAGTTAGCAGTGATCATGGGGAGAACAGTGGACGAGATTCATCCCTCGGAGGCATTGGACGCAGTTAAGGGATATTGCGTAGGGATAGATATGACTGCTCGTAACTGTATTTCACTATTACTCATTTGCTTATATCGTACCCCCATTCTATGGTATGGATTTTGCTAATGGATAGGTGACCCCAGGGCAACAAGCAGCACGTGGGAAAGGCCTCCCATGGTCACTAGCCAAGGGCTTCAAGACCTTCCTGCCGGTATCGCACTTCATTCCTAAGAGCAAGATCCCGGATCCACACAATGTTCGTTTACACTTAGAGGTTAATGGGAGAATCCGGCAGGATGACAATACGGGTTTGATGCTGTTTAATATTCCGAGAATTTTACAGCATATCAGTGGGGTATTTGGACTCGAGGAGGATGACCTTGTGCTTACAGGAACACCGAAAGGAGTGGGGAATGTTGTGCCAGGGGATGTCATTACTGCGGGGGTCAGCGTTGATGGGGTTGAACTTGAGGAGGGGCGGATTGAAGCTAAGGTCGAGGAGAGAGTGAGGGGGTATTCTAGGTTGTGACGAGATATACCCGATATCGGTGTGTCTTTGTGCTTGTACAATAGAGAAGTGTGGGAGCAGTAAAGGAGTTCTTCAAGAAGCTGTTACCTAGATCACACTATCGTGCGAGGTCCAATCTTAACCAACCCATCATTGCCAAGCCATAGACTTTCCCAATTTGAGATAAAACACTCAGAAGGGATAGTACCCTCCAGAGTCTAGACTGGGTATGATGCTTTCAAGTAACACTGTGGCAGCAAGGTATTGCATCTGACCTAATATGGTATTCTCTCTGCGATCGCATTGAGAAACTATGATACCGTACTTGAATGCAACTGCTCTGGGTTTCAACTTCCTGGTGTCCCTCCTTTTCCTTGAATTTCTTATCTGGAAGATTTCCGAGATTCCCGGTCTTATCCTTGTCTTGCTCGATTTTTACTTCCATATACGAGTATTTGTGGATTCCAAAATACAGTAAAAATTCCCTGCACCTGACATGGGAGAACTTTTTGCACAGTTGATTCAGGTTAACCTGCTAAATAATCCCTGTCTTGTGAGAAAACATCCCCCTTGTGCCTTTTAAATCCATCATCGGCGGTCCGGCCCATGCACAATGACTGCTTCCAACTTCTCACCCAAACACTCGGAGCCTCCTCATCCTCCTCTAACACACACTCTCCTTCCTTATTCCGTCCGATACATCCCAACCAAAACCGTCTACCGCAATCATGCCTTCTACAGAATCTGACGCAGCGTCCTACGCTACCACTAGCGAAACCGACTTCTACGAGCTCCTCGAGCTCCCTTCCACCAACGCTCCTTTAACCCCCTCCCTCCTCCGAAAGTCCTACCGCAAGGCTTCCCTTAAATGGCATCCAGACAAGAACCCCTCCCCCGAAGCCGCAGAGATATTCCATCTCCTTTCAATAGCCTATGATGTCCTCTCAGACCCGGCGACGCGGGCTGCATACGACAATGCACGCAACGCGCGGTTGGCACGGAAGCGCAGGAACGAGGCATTTGATGTGAATCGCAAGCGGATGCAGCAGGAGCTGGAGAGTCGGGAAAGAGGGGCTAAGAAGGCTAGGGCCGACAGTGAGGACGCGGAGGAACGGTTTCGCCAGCAGTTGGAGAAACTGAGGGCTGAAGGAGCAGAGTTGAGGAGGAAGAGGGAGGAGGCGATGAGGGCTGCAGCGGTGGAGGAGAAGGAAAACGAATCTATGGTCGATGGAGATGGGGAGAGGGAGGATGGAGGGAGCAGTGGCAAGAGCAGGTTCTCTGAAATCGATCGCACATTGAGAGTCCGCTGGAAGCGTAAGGGAAACGAGCACATCGGCGAACCGCACCTCCGGAGCGTATTCTCGAAATACGGCGCAATACAGGACTGCGTCGTCCCACTGACAAAACCGGAGAAGGAAAAGAAACTTAAGTCCGCACTGGTAGTCTTCACCTCCATTGTGGCCGCCCACGCTGCCATTCACGACACCCTGGACTTAGCATTTAAAGACCTTGTCTGGGCAAGCGGTAAAGAACCAGACATCTCCCACCACCACCACCACCACCACCACCACCACCCCACTCCCGGACCTCCTACACCACCATCGCCCAAGCCGAAACGACAGACCCCAGAAGACTTCCCGAAACCATCCACGGCAGCAAGACCCACCACTACCACCGCCAGAGATCCTAAATTCAATCGTGTTCCTTCCTTTGCTAGCTTCGCCGGAACACCCAGAGGATCCCCGTTTAGCAAGAGCGCTGCCGCACAAAGTCCTGATTATGAAAGTATCACACTCATGCGCATGAGGGCCGCGGAGAAGGCTAAAATTGAGGCCAGGATAAGGCAGGAGGAGGAGGAGGAACCTTCTGTGGCGAAAGGGGAGGTATGAGATTGTATTATTTTCCTCGGGTCGTTTTGGGGGTGGGTATTTACTCTTTCGGTTTTTTTCCCTTTTCTTTTTTGATGATGCAAATATTGTGGGCCGTCCTTTAAGGCTACCTCCACACACCAATTGGATTGCAATGGTAGTATTCTAGAGCGGGGGTGCAGGGGTTTAATAGATGTATTATTGCAACCAATTTACTCACTAGCCTAGTTTACAGCGAGGGAAAATCAATCAGAAGCATATCGTATCATAAGAATGCTAAATTTGTCACAGAGTACCTACAGTAAGTGTTACAGTACGGTAAGCATTTATCCACCCATGAGCAAGCATGCAAAAAAATGAAAGGTCCAGATTTTTGTTTTTCGTTCCACCCATTGGCCAAGCTGGAACACAATTCAAATGTACGATAGGAAAAGAGCACCATGGCCCTCCCATTTCCCCCAATTACTCCCACCCATGTCTCCATTAAGTTGGTACCCACTCATCCACTATCCATCTATCCACCCACCTATCGCTCCTGCCCCCCGTCCTCCACCTCCCTCAACATCTTCTCCCAGGTCTCTATCATACCCTTGTAAAACTCCACATTGGCGGTGGCAAGGCCGCCCAGGGTATCCTTCATCTCGCAGCTCTTGATGCGCTCGAAGTCGGCGACTTCACGGATGACCTCCTCGTCGAAGGCCTCGGTGACCTTTCTCGCGTTCTCCGACTCGCGCGTGAGCTCCTCAATTCGCAGCTCTAGTTTTCGGACACGATCGCGGCGGGACTGTTCGTGGTCGACGCCGCGGACGTCTTCGATCTTGCTACGCAGGAAGCCGGTGGGGCCCCCAAGGCCTGTGGTGCCGGCGGGCGCAGAGGCTACCTGGTCCCGCTCTGTGGCGGCACGGTTGAGGTAGTCTGTGAGTGCCTCAAAATCAAGTTGCTTTTGCTCGCGGGTTTTCAGGAGGGTTTTCAGGGCACCAATATAGCTTTGTAGGTCCCTAAGGCTGCCGAGGTAGTCTTGGTCCGTGTGCTCTTTTAGCTTCCGGAGGCCACCGCTGGTGCTTTGGGCGCCGGCGGCAAAGCAGTTTACCGGCCCGATGAGCTCAGGTTCTAAATCTAGCAGTTTGAGGAATTCCCTCGAGAGGTCGGAGTAGTCTGCCTCGAGGTCCGCTTCTCGCCGAACTACCTTCGTGATTATGGCTGCTACATGCATGAGGTCATCGTCCAGCTTGTCTGCTCGGTCACGGACTTCTATGAAGCGCCTGTCGGGTTTGTGAACTTTACTGAAGGCGTTGAGGAAGGTGTCCGTTAAGCCCTCGAATACCCCGCCGGCTTCACCTTGGTTGTTGGGTACTCCTCGGGCGGGTCTGTAGCGCATGTGGGCGTTCCAGTCAGGGGATTCGAGAAACACCATTAGGAGGCCTGTCCGGCGTAGGACGGGGTGAAGGGTTAGTCTGTTGAGGAAACGGTTGAGGGAGTTGGCTCGGCGATTGGTGAAGTCCAGACCGAAACGGTCCCCTCGTACATATTCTATACAGCTTATTTAGTTTAGACTCGTAGAATCTGCAGGTCCTATAGGAGATAATCACCCATCTTATGCTTCCCCGGCAATGGCGGAACCGCACAAGCAGGAAACTCCCTCGTCAGCATCGTCCAGATGAACACGAAATCCGTAAACCTCCTTCGCACCGCGACTAGCGGTTTCTGGAAGGATGGAAAGTCTGTCTACAAGCGTCGAGAGGTCCGTTCATCAGCCATTGCCCGCAATAAAAGCCCAAAAATTCGCCCTTTTACCTTCGTAGTAACTAAGTACGAAACAAATGCATCCTTCGTCCCTTCATTCTCCGTTTGCGGATCTGAAACTTTGGTCTCTAGGGTTCCGTTGCCCACACCTGCTATGTCTATTTTGTCTGGATTACGGCCTGTCTGCGGCTCCTCTCCATTGGGGAAGTCAGATGTGCTTGGGCGGGAGGAGGGTTCTTCTTCCTCGCCGGATGTGTTTCGCCATTGGATTGAGTTGAAGGTATCCATGGGTTTCGAAGCTTATGATAGATGTCGTTGTACCCGATGGCGGTGGGGGGGTGTTCGTAGCCTGGGGCGAAGGTGTTGTTGTCAAGTGAAGTTCACTTGAGGTGAGGCTTGCAAAGCACTGGTAAGGCAAAGTTAACAGGTGGTTAGAAAATTGTTGGTTCTAAAACGAGGTTTGGTGGGACCGTGTGGCGGGGTGGATGATGACGCTCGCTGTGGCTTGGCGCATGAGGGGTCACTCGGGATTTCGAGGTTGAAGCAAGGTTTTGGGGGTTTTGGATTGTTTGGGGAGGTCACAAAAACGGGAAGAAGCCGATACAGTACGAGTAGAGGACAAAACTAAAGGCGATGGTTTTTCAGGCATTCCATGGCGTATAATTGTGACTAAATGTATTATAAAGACATCACTGAATGTGAGGCTCCGTTCAAGTTGGTAAATGAGTAGCACATCCGGGGCACAGGTCAGGTGGGTGGCTCAAGGGTTCAGATGCTCACGTGCACTTTTCTATGAATAAACCTCCCATCCGTTTTTATGTGGCCTCCTGCTTTATGGAGCCTCACTCTCAGGGGATTCTCAATTACAATGGCTATTTTTATGTTGTGATATTCATACGCAGATATAGGTATTGCATCACCGGAGGATAATCTGCACGATTCGCCCAACAAATTTCAACCAGTTACGGCTCCAATTTCCACAGCACAATTGCTCAGGAATCTCAGAAGCAAGATCCAAAATGTCGACATCTAATCTAAAGGTTTCCTCGCCCCTTCCCTGATCCTCTTGAGCTTGAACTCTCGCCCATATCTCCCGCAGCAAAAGAGGACCTAATAAAGTCTTCATCCCCAATAGATTTCGGAGAAGCAAAAACTGGATCACGCCCGTATGCGATTCTGGCGGCATCGACTAGAACCCTCGCCGTCATCCCCCAGACTTTGTACCGCAAAGGCTTGGCTCCATCCCATACTGGTGCTTGGAATTCATGATTCCTACATTATAATACGCACAAAATCAAAATCGCGCTGTGGTGAATGGATAGTTAGGATGTAAGCTTACTTCCACTTCTTCCCGCCCCAATTAAACCAACTCCCACAATACCATGGGACGCCATCCAACTTTTGCATTGCACCATCATCATCGTAGTCATTCATTAGAAAGCATTCCAGCGGAACGGTAAAAACACTAGCAACCTCCTTAGGATCAAGTTTCGGCATAAGGCTATCATTGACATCCGCTGTCTGGCGCTTGGTAACATCACGCAGATACGCTACGCACGGCCTCACACCGATATTTGTGCCAGTCTGGAACAGCGGCAGCTCAGTCAAGTGTTCAACAGAGAACAAAGGAAACGGATGAGAGTCTAGCGGGAGGCCGATCTCCTCATAAGATTCTCTCCGAGCAGTTTGTATTGGTGTCTCGTCCGGGCTGTCAGCTCTTCCTATAAGTGAGATTAGTAGTAATTGCTCAGGAGGTATAAGGCCAAGGATAGCTGTATGACTGCGCCTACCTCCGGGTAGAGCAACTTGACCTGCGAATGTACGTAGCGATGCGCTACGAACTGTCAAGACCACGCGTAGGTCGCCAGCTCTGTCTGCGAACAGTAGTAGTAGCACTGCTGCTCGGTGGCGTATGGGAAGGGAATAATATATGGTTTGTGGGGGGGCATATGCCCGTAGCCGTTCGAGAGCTTTCTGGGGGCTGGGTTAGTTGGGAATCTTTGTTGGAGTTTGGGGCAAAGTACTATCGAGGTAGGTGATAGCGGCGACATTATATATATACCAGTATTACCCTAGGCTCTGATTAGGTTGTGAATTTGTTGTGTTTCAGACATGGCGATAACTTATAGTGGTATCTTTATCGCTGTTGAAGCTTAGCAGTTGAAATGGTGGAGAAACGAGCATTGACTGGGCCGAGGCCGGTATGAGTGTAGTTAGCACACCACTGTGTAGCACTGTACGAGTACTGTACTCGAGTACTAGTACAGTACCCGACAGGGGCGGGTTTGGAGAAATCCGAGAGAAAGTCAAAAAATAATTAAATTTGGCTCAATGGGTCTTATATGTTGAGAATATCATTTCCTAGGATTATTCAGAGCATTTTCCTGCATTTTCTTTTGTTGGCAGCTGAAATCTTGAAGGTGAGGCTCAGGTTTGTCTAGATTTCCGACGCGTCTGCCGGAACTTTGCGCCAAAACCTCAACAACCCACGCGACAAAACATGGAATCAACTCCGCCGGAAGAAGTTTACGTTGACGAATTCGATCCTAAGGAGCACCAGGTATTGCCTCTAAATATACTACTATTAATGCCCGTCCAACTTACAGATCGTGTGTTAGGGATGTTACATTTTCACCCCGGACGGCGAAGAGGATAGACCGACAAAGCGCCGGAAGACTGGAGGCAAACAACATGCTACGGAGAAAGCAGCTGCGGAGAAGGATAAATGCCCTTTCCCTGTGCTATTGGACGGTAAAGAGACAGAGAGTGCTCTAAAGCTCAGATACCGGACGTACTGTAAACTTTGGGAGGCACAAGAAATGAGAACAAAGGTGAGGTTATGGGGGAGAGCAGTGATTGGCTATATGTGCTGATAGAGATACAGGCCATTCTAGATTCTTTCAATAGCAAGACCCTAGACGACGTTTCAGCCTTTGTGAAGGATGCTGCGCCAGAGAAGTGATTGAAACCGCTTCCTTTTTTCTCTTTCTTTTTCCCTTTTTCTCGAGAATCACATGCTTACAGTCCAATAGGTACGAAGGGAAGATCCCCACAGCGCTTGTCCTCGCCGGTCCAAACATTGCGTCGCATGAACTGCTATTCGAACAGCTGGCCGAGCGGATACGGAATCAGGATAGGACCGGACCAGTTGTGGCCTTGACCTCCAAAGATGCTACCAACTTAAAGACCACCCTCAGGAAATTGATTCGGGATGCTACCCAACAAGATGAAGGCGTAGATGACGAAGAGGAGGACATTGTTCGCAAGGTTGGTAGGATGGATGAGGCCCCCGAAGGAATTTCTTTCTAACCTGGCCGCAGAGCACGAAATCGCTCAACTATGATTTACAGATCTTGCAGGTTTGGTGTGAATTACACGAGGGTCAGAAGGTCACCATTGCGATACAAGATTCTGAAGCCTTTGACAGCAGTATCCTTTCCGATTTAATCTCGCTTTTTAGTTCATATTTAGATCGCATACCATTTGTGCTTCTAGTTGGTATTGCGACTTCCGTGGAGATATTTCACGATAAGCTTCCGAAATCGACGATTCGCCTGATGAGGGGAAATAAGTTTGACGTCGAACGAGCCGAGGAGTGCCTCGCCCAGATATTCAACGACTCTGTGGCGGGCGATAAAGCTGTTCTTAGACTTGGGGCGACTGTCTGTGATTTCCTCCTTGAGCGATATAGGGATCATACTCAGAGTATACAAGCCTTTGTGGCGGCGTTGAAGGTAATTCTCCTCTGAAATATGTGATGGACCGCCTGGTAACAGTCGAAAGTATGCCTATATGTCTCACTTCTACGCCAATCCCCTAAGCATTATTCTTGGGTTTATTGATAACACCGATGGTCTTGGGGAGGTGCTATCTGCCGAGCATGTGGAGGCAGTCAGGAACGTTCCGTCTTTCAGGAGATATGTAGAAGCCAAGCTAGCTGCGAAGGAAGTCGGTGAGGTCCGCAAGCTACTTACGGATGACAATTATGTTCGCCGCACCATCGCCGAAAAGATCCCAGAATCGCGAAATTACGGTATCGAATTGGGCCAGGCATTGGCCTTCTTGGAGATTGGGCGTAGCTGTACATTGATCCAGAACAAAACCCCGCGTTACGAACTGTATGCGAAAGCTCTCTCCGGAGAGCTTCAAACCAGCCCTTTCGTTAGGGAGTTTCTGATGTCTTTGAAGCGAATGAACTCCACCACTTTACTTAATCTTCTCGAAAAGGTCATGCAAGAGGTCCAAACGTCGGCTATCACTGAACCTCTTAGACCTTTGCAGGAGAAGATCGAGAAACTAGTCGAGGAAGTAGAAGCCTCTGGAGGAAAAAGGAACTTGATTAGCGAGTTTGACATCACGAATAATACCTTACGAGGAACCGCCGTCTCGAAGAAAGTTCGACTCGGCGAACAAAAGTCTTCGCTGACTAAGCAGGATACTGAGTATTCGGCATTGGTCCAGCAGGTCTATACCATCGCCGAATCATACCTCACGACCAATTTCAACTCTAATCAACGCAGCCTGCAAAATGTACTCCTGCACGAGATCCTCTTTTACGACTTGAGGTCTCCGCATAGTGCTGTTAGCTCAACCCCCCCCCCCCCCCCCCC
>QFET01016745.1:0-12584 GCA_003316355.1 Tuber calosporum | reverse complement strand
CCTACCTCCATAGATGGATGCTAACAGCAAACAGGTCTTTGCGGCGAGACCCCGCTCCACGATTGAGCGTGGATTATCCCAGCCGCAAGACTACCTCGCCTGTTCGTGCTGTACCTCCGCCGACGGGGAGGAAGTCGGTATCAGGGGAACCCAGCCCCCCGCCAGCATTATTTACCAATTATACCTAGAGTCCGGTGCGCTGATCAACATATACGATCTCTGGAGCGCCTTTTACTCCGTTATTGCCGGTGACGAAGAGGATTTCGATCTCCCGACTGCTCAGTATTTCCCCCACGTCTTCTGCTCTTGCTCCACCCCAGGCTGTAGCTAACATTGGCATGAAGGGCACTGTTCTACAGATCGCTCGCAGAGATGCGCTTCTTAGGCTTCGTGAAGCATACGAAGAAGAAGACGGACCATATTGCGAAGTTGGCTTGGAAGGGGCTTTGATCCTATTCTTGCTTCTAGTTGTGTTTCCTTGCTCTCTTTTTTCCGTTTCATTTTCTTCACTTCAGATGAAAATTATTCATTTGTTACTTCTTATGGATGGCTGGATAGATCGGGATGCCTTTGTGAATTCTTAAGTCGAATTTTATGTATCGAAATTGGGCCGGTGCCAGTAGTGTTACGACACAGTGACGCCGATGGTGGGATCCTGGGAGGCTATTGCACTCGGCCACATATATGGATTCGGGGTGGCGGAATCTCAAAGAGCACTGAATGAATCCGTGTGTAGTAAAACATATACCAGTGCCTTATGCCCCCCCCCTCCAGCGAATCATGGTATTGTATCGCGCCACCTACCAACTTCGCATGCTAGCAAGCGCGCTTCCTACCTTCCTCCTTCCCACGGTAGCGCAGTCCCCTCAAGCACAAATTATGTAGAGGAAGTGCCGTACTAGTGTGATGAGGTGCCATCCCCTACAGTAGATCCCGAGTTTATAGCCCAACTATTTGGAAGCACCGGTATCTTGATTGGGGTTTCTTTTTTCCTTTCCTTTCCTTTCCTTTCCTTTCCTTTCCTTTCCTTTCTTTTTTTGGAAGGAGTGATGGTGGTTTGATCTGGTAAGCTTAAGGATAGGGCAGTCCTCTTGATGGTTCCCACTCATGATCTAGTATTCCCCCNNNNCCCCCCCCCCCCCAAAAAAAAAAAAAAAAAAGAACCGCTGCCTCTGGAAATGGTTGGGGGTTAATGAGATGTCGGTATAATTCTTTCAGATAAGTTTTATTTTTTATTGTGTAACTGGTTGGTTGTGTCTAGGGAAAGGTTCGCGGACAGAATTCCTGTTTTGGTATGATCGGTGGGGGTATTGAAATCAAGCCAAAGCGTACATAGTACCAGTCCACTCTTGGAGAGGGGGGGGGGGGCAAAAAAAGGTTGGGGAGAGAATGTGGAAAGGTTTCTGATTATGTGTATAAAGTCATGATATTATGATACAGCCCCTCATATTCAAAGAACCATTATGCCGTCCCCGCCGTCAACGGTCAATCTACAACTCCAACGTCCCCTTCCACTTGAACTTCCTCCCTCCTCTCTCCCCAGCCCTGACCAAAAATCTCCTCCCGTGCACCTCAAACACCCTCCTCTCCTGTCCCTCCTCCCCTCCCCCAACCTCGACCCGGAACACACACGCGACCTTCCCAACCCCCCTAACTCTCCCACTCTCTTCACAGGCGATATACACAACCCCCCTCCTCTCAACCACACATATCCCCACGATGCCCACAAGACTTGGGCAGACGCTCCGGACAACCTCGATCCTCGCACCGACGAATTCTGCGCTAGCCATGAGTTGCGCTGCCGTCGCTGAGGAGGTGGAGCGGAGGAGATCGGCGGCGTAGCCACTCCAGAGGGAGTAGAGGGCGCGGAGCGTGGTGGGTGGGACGGATTTGGGGATTTGGTGGATTTTTTGAACGCGCTTTTGGGTTGCTGTTAGGGGTTTTGATGGTGGCGCTGGGGGTGATGGGGGAAGGGTATTTGGGCGGAGGTGCAGAGGTTTGTAAGTTATGGAGGAATGGACTTCTGAGGCGGTGGCTGGGGAGTAGGCGGACGAGAGGAGAGTGTTTAGCGACATTTTTGTTGTGGCTGCTGGTGGTGGTTTTGTGTCCGCCCGCCCGCCGGGGTGTGTGAGGTGGGTGGATAGGAGAGGAGGAATGAAGAAAGGTGATGATGTGTGGCCATCAGGTGATACCAAACTATCTTGAAGTCGAGATAAAGTTTGGCATATCTTGGCATGCATTAACCCACGTGGAAGTACGCTTATCGATAAGGTCGCAGTTCTCAAGTGTTCAATGACGTCAAAAACTTGATTTTTTCAACTTTCCATTTTCACTTTCATTTTATTTCGCGATAAGAGTACTATACAAGGCCGACATTGCGGTCGCGGATAGGCAGTACACAGACTTAAAATACAAGATACATGAAGAGGGTTATAACACATCTGAAGGTTTCTAATAACAGGTTTATAGGAGAAAACATAGTTACCGCCCAAACATAAGAAAGACATGTGTATATAACAAACAGTGGAAAAATGAGAATGCGGCCACCGCTACCAGGCAGAGAAAACAAGCAAATAGACAGAGCGGACGCATATTCCCCCGAACCCATAATAACCCGAGACTAGGGAAGTAAAACAGAGCGAATAAGACCGACCATGCTACTTTAGATATGAGAACAAAAGCTACTCATTCCCATTCTGAAAAGCATAGATGTGATTTAGTTTTTGAGACTGTTCACATCAACCCAATTGCCATCGGTGCCGTAGATATCTTCATGGTATTCCTTGAGGTTCAAGACTTCGCCGATGCTGCGGCTCTCCTCGAGAATTTCGCGGGCCCTTTTTTCAGTGACTTTCATGTCCTCCATGATAAGAAGAACGGCCATCTCAGGGATAAGAACAGCCTGAACGAAAGCAGCAGCACTACTATGGGCCAAGTTAGACGTTGCGTTATTGTGCGCCATGATTTCATCGCCAAAACGGGTAAGCATGCAGTCTAGCCTATTTAATTCATTAGCTGATATATCCAAGATCTATAGCAGAGATAGTCCCGAACAAACTTACATGATGTTAGCCCCGCGGGGGCCATAGTACCCAGGATATTGCAAACGATGCTCCTTCCGAAGAAGAAGAATAGGATTGCCCCTGACATCCTTTTCCTGCCGTCGGAAGATGGCCATGAATGGGGATTCGATTTCTCCGTGTACAATGGCTTCGATAGGTTTGTAATGATTTTCAATCCTCCCTCTCATTCCACCCCAATCAATCTTAGGGTAACCCTTCTCCATCCATTCCTCTCTCAAAGATACAGCCTTGTGCTCAGTGCAAATGTCCATCCACTCGAGCAACGGTATATGGCATTTCCTGAATTCGCCGTTTTTCCAGGTATCGAGGAAATTGGCAGGTAGAGGTTCGTTACACGCCTCGCATTTGCTCTTGTCAATACCTGGGGAAAGCGGCTGCATGAGCTTGGGTCTCTTGGGCGTCGATTTGGGTGACCTGCTCGGGAGATCGTCATCTCCATCAAGATCCTCTGCAAGTCTCTTAAGACTGACTTCCCTTACACCAAAACCTGTGCCAAAGTTATTAGCAAACATCGACACTAATGTGAAACACAATTTCTTACCAAACTTCTCACGAGGGTTGATAAATGACAATTCCGCCACGGATTCTTCTTCGACTCGTTTGAGCTCCTCTTGAAGTTTCTCTTGAGCTTTTTTGGCGCGGGACAACGCCCGCGCGGAAGCTGTGATACCCCGTCAATGACTATTATGACAAAAAGGGGAGGGCATATCTGTATTACACTCCCTCTGCGACAATTTTGGCTTCAACTTGAATGGGGCTAGGTCTCAGTTAGAATGATTCCTTTAGGGGTCCAGGGGAAGGACATACGATGGGATTTCATGAGTTCTTGAGCATACGGAATAGTGCTGCCTCCTCCCTTCCCATTCGCACCGTAAGTTGCCTTCTTGAAAGTTATCGGACGCTTTCCTCCTCTCTTTTCTTCCCCAGTTTTCCAGGTGGGAACTGGGGGCACTTTTGTCTTCCCGCTAGGAGGCTTGTGGAGGTCATCGCCATCGTCGTCAGTAAGGCTAAGGTTGATAGGCGACACTCTACTGGACCCACTATCCTTTGAAGGGTCGACCTTCTGAGGAGAGTCGCTATTAATCAAAATAGGAGATGGCCTATTTGACGACGGCAAAGACGAGAGCGAAGACAATGGTGATGACACAGAACTCCTCGAAGGAGAAATAGAGCCATTTCCCGCGCCAACAGCATGACTGTTAGGGTATTCAAGATCGCTTCCAAGAGATCTTGATCTGCTCCTGGAAAGTCTCTCAGCCAACATGTCCTGAGCGCTATCATGGTAATCCAACGAGTCTGCGGTCTGGGTATGGTCGAGACGTCTCTTCTTATGCTTGTTGGCGGAACCATTAGAGGCGGAGAAGTGTGCATCTACAGCACCGTTCTCATCAGTATTTGTGAAGGGGGCCGGAACTGATTTTCTGGTTAAGGTGCGTCTCGCAGATTGTGTTTCGGCAATAGTTGGCGCATTTAAATTCGACAATGGATCATCAGATTGGGGGGATTCCATACATATTACCGAACCAGTGTTAAGGGTCGTAACTCGAAGTGGTGAATGGGGCGGCGACCTGATAGCGTAGGCACTAGAAAATTGAGAATTCACACGAGTTCCGTCCGGTGGGTTGTCTTCCTCATCTTCGTCACCAGGTCTCATGTAAGTTTGACGTTTACCTCTTCCTCCACCAAACTTCGGACCGATTTCCATAAAGATAGGCTTGGTGATCTTCAGACATCTGGGGTTTCCACCTCCGGTAGGGTACCTAGAGACGGTGGATAGCTTGCGCCTGGTAGACTTGAGGGTTGAAGACATTAGTTGAGATGGGGATGGAATTAACAAAAGGTGGAAGTGAAGTTGAAAGTTGCTAAAAAAGGAGTTATGAGAGTGCGAGGTGTAGAATTTTTTTTGTAGAAGGTGTTGATGTCGGTGTGGTAGTGTTGGTGGTGTCGGTGGTGGAGGTTGTGAAGGGGTGAAGGAGCCAGCTGAAGGAAGGGGACGGCTGAGAGAAAGCCAATGGTGGTCCTCGCAAAAAAGGGCAAATAAATAAGACCCTTCGAGGGTTTCTATTTTTGGCTATATATCACCATAGAATGTCGAGGCCTCGAAGGCGTTGTGGAGGACCGAGGTAAGAGGGTTTGGTGGAAGATGGAAGGGGAGGAGGGTTGGGATCGATGAGGAAGATGGGCAAAAGGGTGGAAGGGCAGGAGCAAGCAGCATGCCAGGCGTCCATTTGCTTGGCACCAACATGGCCGTTCCCCGAGTCGGCCTGCAACCCACGATACCGAGCCCACTTTCCAACCCGCTCCGGTATCTGGTTCGATGTTCTGCAATTTACTCTCTTGACTTCCTGATTGATAAACTGTAACAGTTTTTGGGATGTCAGCGATGGAAGTTGAGAAATCCTCGAGCTCTGTTCTGGGTTCATGCGTGATGGATATCCTATGCCTGAAGCAACCGTGCAACCTCAGCGAGACCACTCATACTACAAGTATTACCGTACTGTATGAGTCTATCTGCAAAATTCGCCGACACCCTCCCCATTTTACGCCAAAAATGGTCACTTTCATCTCAGAAGATCTTATGGCGTGTCTGGTTGTTATCATACGCCAAACTTTTTTGACCCGCATTATTGAGGTTTGGAGCAAAATTATATTTTACTCTAAAGTGGTGTGTCTGTTTGACACTGAGACGTGGTGATCAAACTACAATAATGAGCCCAAAAGTTCTGGCGGTGTCCCCTGAGTTTTCTCGAATAAAATTCTGATAACTCAAAACGAAGGTTTCCAAAAAATAGAAAGAAACTATTTTAAAAAAAAATTACATAATGGAAACACTTTAAATTGGTATATTAAATATTATTACAACACCATCACATTTAATAATTGGTATAAAAAATGAAAAATAAAAATCGATACCCAAGTCCAGGCACTTATATATCCTTTCCAATATTTTTTACAATACCCTGAGTAACTTTTGTTAAATTACTTTTGATGATATATAGAGTGGTAATCAGAAAACGTGTTCCCTTCTCAACTGTTATTGTCTGTCAACTAGACATGATAGCACTACTTTCATTTGCATACATTATGCTAACTTGGAATAACTACAATTGCAGGGTATAACTTGTATTTTCTAATTCCAGCTTTTTGGAAAGCCGAGGGCAACCAGATGCACCCTTAGCCTTATTTCTTTCCAATATATATATAATTCCCAGCCCCTTTAGAGCCATCTAGATATTATCATTTATATGTGACAAGCTCTGTTAGTTAATACCCATAGTGAAATATGATACCAAAAATAATGATAGAGAATAAAAGATACTTTAGATCTTATATGAGTCTCCCATACAAAAGGTACTCCACAACCATATCTAACCAGGACCCTGAGCTCATGATGGAGCAGGAAAGCTCTCATGATTTCTACCTAGAAATTTTAGACAATTGACTATACTATAGCATTAATTTCATCAATTCTAGATTGCTTCTAGCCAAGTTAGGAGAGTTTAAAATCGGCCAGTTTTGGTGTACAATGGGAAGGGAGTCAGCGAATTTTGGCACCAGGCTTGTACTGTGGAAGATGTTTTTTCTTGCGGGTATGATACCGGTACTGTACTCGAGCACTTCCAGAGAGACAGCATAATTGTTATTTGATAGTTTGCCTGCGCCCCCCAAAGCTATATAGAAGCATAATACTGGTGTCAAATGTGCATTCACATCACCCCATAACTTACGAGGACCTTTTATATCTGCCAAGTGTCATAGTGCTCGTACAGTACTTGTGGCGAACTTACTGGAGGTTGGTATGTTGTTGGAGTTAAGCATCCAAGAACATAGCGTTCTATGATAATGCGAGAGCAGAATTGGGATATCGAATAGCCTTTCCCAATGTTCTGAAACCCTTTAAATAAGCAAAGTTATCATACAGCCATCTACAACTATAAGAACTATTGTGCATCCGTAACACCACTACCCTTTTGCCTTGCTTTTCAAATATTGCACCAGCCTCTTGAGCTCATCATTGTCCTTTCCACCCTTATCCACCCTATCCACCCTATCCACCCTTTGCCTCTTCCTCTCTCTCTCATCCTCCTCTCTGCTATCGCTGTTTCTCTTCTCCGTCCTATTCCTCCTCTCCTCCAGAAGTTTACTCATAGCCTTTGTCTTCACAAACCTTGGATTTGTCGGATCAATCGCAAACTCATGCTTCTCATAAACAGCCGCGAATCTGGGATCCTTAACATCAATTTCGAACCTATCCTGCATTTCCTCAAGCTCGGGTTCCACCTTTCTACGCTTGCCCTTTTTGCCCTTCTTTTTCTCGGCTTTGAAAATCTGCTTCATGTCGAAATGGTGGAGCTTCTTACCATCTGCGTCGGCGTCTTCGTCCGCCATCAGAAGTTCTAGTTCAGCACGTTTGGATACGTTTTCAGCAGCTTCGGCAGCTTTTACTTCTCGGTCTTTGCGCTTCCTTTCCTTCTTCTCGGTAGGTTTTGAGGCCGGGGTGTCGGCGAAGAAGGGGTCGTTGAAGCCTAGGTCTGTGATTATGTCTTCGCCTTGTTCTTTCTTTCCTTTCTCATCCTCTGCCTTTTCGTTTCCGGACATGTCGCCCTCGCTGTCCCCTCCTTCTGTAGCCTTCAGCCTTTCCTTCCGGCGTTGCCTTCGTTCTTTCTCTTTTCGGGCGTATTTGGCTACTGTGGTTTCCGCTTCATATCCCTCAATAACTTTTTGGTCTTTGGCCTTCTCGCTCAGCCCTGGTGTAAATGTGATTTCCATGTCGACTACTGGCTTGGGTTTGTCCTTGCCGAAACCAGTAGCGGACAGTAGAGCTCGGTATTTATCCTTTGCTGCCTCGCGAGTCCCAGACTCGGATTCACTGCCACTGGAGGCTAGATAGTCCTTTAGGTCCATGTCTTCTATATCCCGTCGGGAGAAGGCACGCTTGGTAGCATTTTTTCGCTGTTGATCGTCTTCATCCCAGGTTAATTTGACTTTAGAGTGTTGGAGTGCCTATGGGTATAGGTATTAGCGGCTGTTCATAACATCGTGATGCCAAAGACGTACGTCCGTGGAAAAATCATTTGGCTTGTAGTTTGCCGGAACCTCGGTACACCTATCTCGAGGCTTGTCGTCTTCGAAAGATGTTTCATCTGGGATAAATCGAAGGTCAAAGAAATTTGCCGTAGCTTCATATTCTGCACCATCACAATGCTCATAAATATGTCTCGCAGTCTCTGGGGAATTGCATTCTATTACTGCATAGAAATATCTATCACACCTAGTTAGCTCATCTGTAACTTTCACAATTCAGACGATATCATCAGAGCAAACCTCAATCTCTCCAGCTGATAATTCCTCAGTTTGCTACTATCAAACTCTTCCCCTTTATCCTCTTTAATGATGGTCTTCTCGTTAACCTCCTTGTCTAAGTCGCTGCTCTCATCATCTCTACCAATAATCTTGGCCCTACCCTTTGGTTTGAAGACCTCGACAGGTGGCCCCTCCATCTCCTCCCTTTCCATCCGCTCCTTACCAAACTCACTCGGATAGACTGTAACGCTGATAATCATTCCACCCCGGGTAACAAAGCTTGAGAAAGTCTTTAAAAGGTCCACCGCCCGGACATTATCCCAGTCCAAATTCACCGCGGCAAACCTCCTACTAACCTCTCCCATGGGGATATCTCTCTGAACTTCCACTTGGGCCCTCGCCGCTTCCTCCTCCGCCTCTCCAACTTTTTCATCTTCCTCATCACTGGATTCCTCAGATGTGGAAACTACACCTTCACCTCTTGCTGGGTCGTACACCCGTGCTTCCTCTTCATCTTCCTCGTCGGAGATGTGGTAGTACCGTTTGATTTCCTCCTTCCCAGCGTCCTTCCCAATCTTGCGACCGTACCTATCTACACTTGCTTTCGCCGCAAACGACTCATCCTTGTACATGCGCTCGAAGCGCTTGTCGACCTTGAGTTTTGCATCTCTGCGACGGGGGAGGGCAAAGCGGGGATCATTGTGGACTGAGATGAATCGCTCGTCCGCTGTTGGTAGTTGTAGAAATTAGCTCTAAAAAGATCTACCTTTGAAGCTGACAGAGAGCCAGGAGGAAACAAACTTGTCACGGGGGCCTTTGGCTTATCGGAGACTTTCTCCCGATGTTTGACTTTCGCCATTTTGGATTTGGGAGGAAGTCAAGAAAATCAATTGGCAGCAATAGGGTTTGCAGAGTATGTTTTTGTGGCGAGACCTTCGATCCATGTTGTGAGTGGAAGATTTTTTCTTTTTTTCTTATCCATCCATACCAAAGCCAAGCCTTACTACATCCCTGTTCCCTCTGCTATAGATTTTTTTTTTTTTCCTTTCTCCTACAAAATTACCACCCTCTATCCCACTACTACCACACCCTCTCACAAGCACCAATCCCTAGATAACCCACAACAATGGGTCGCATAAAGAAATCAACCCGGAAGTTTGAAGCAAAGCATCTGAAAAAAACACTCGAAGACAGAAAAGCTCACGCAAAAGTAAAACAACGACATCAACTGGCCGAAAAGCGCAAGAAGAAGCGAACGGACGAAAATATCGACGGAGATACGGGGGAAGAGGGGGCAAAAAAAACTAAGAGAAGGGGTGAGGATGTGGAATTGTTCGAGGATATGAGTGTCGAGCAATTCTTTGAAGGCGGGTTTGAGGCTCCCGCGATGGAGAAGGAAAAGAAGAGGAAGAAGAAGGAAAAGAAGAGGAAGAGGGAGGAGGAAGAGGGGGAAGAGGGGGAAGAGGGGGAAGGAGATGGTGAATTGGAAACTCACAAGGCAGATTTAGCTGCGCTTGCTGAAAAGGACCCAGAGTTTTTCAACTACCTTCAGGAAAACGATTCTGAATTGCTGGACTTTGCGGCGGCAGAGCAGGATGATCTTTCTGGGATTGATATTATGTCTCAAAGCGAGAGTGAAGACGAAGCGCCTAAGAAGAAAAAGAAAAGGAAGCCCAAGAGCTGTGAAAATGAAGAGCCAGCGCAGAACGGTAGCGCTGGCTCGAGTATCGAAGTTTCAATGAAAGATGTGGAAACTTGGAAGAAGGCACTTGTGGAGGAAAACAGTCTACGCAGTCTCAAGAAGGTGGTTTTGGCGTTCAGAGCCGCGGCACACGTCAACGATGTTGGTGATAATGATAATGGGTACAAGTACTCTATTACGGATGCTAACAGTATGTTATCATTCGCTCGGTTTGGTCCCCACGGTGCTGACTAAAATAGCTTACCATGAACTCCTGGTTTTGGTACTGAGATATGTTCCTGATGTACTCAACCATCATCTACCAGTGAAGGAGAGCGCTTCGGGCAAAATGTAAGTACGTACAGTTACTAGGCAAAAGTGTTGGTGAAATGGAAGGGCAAAAAGCGATACCATTTCACCAAGACTTCTGTCTAGTCACTGTATTTCGTGTCTCAAGATGAGCGTGGCTGATCGTACCATAGTCGCATTGCCAGCGACACCAAAAAATACCGCTCAATGAGCCCACTTCTGAAGTCCCACTCGGCATCATTGCTTCATCTCCTCCCTACCCTTACCGACGCTCCGACCCAAAAATTGCTCCTAAACTCTACAATCCCTTTAGTCCCATATTTCCTATCTTTCCGCAAGTTCCTTAAGGCGTATATCAGGGCTGTCATCGACATCTGGGCTACAAATAACTCAGATGAGTCTGCAAGAGTCACAGCGTTCTTGGTTGTTCAAAGGACTGTTGTGATTGGGGATGATGGGTTGAAGGAGATGTGTCTTAAGGCGCTATACGCCGGATTTATTCGTGCCAGTAGGCAAACAAGCGGGTATACTATGCAGGGAATTAACCTTATGAAGAATTCTGCTGGTGGGGTTCTTGGGTTGAGTGGTATGGACAAAGTTGGATATTCTGCTGGGTTCGGATATATCAGGCAATTGGCGGTACATCTGAGAAACAGTATTACCAATAACTCAAAGGTTTGTAACCATAGATCGTTGACTACAAGTTATCACCTACTCACCTGCAATGCCTAGGACTCCTACAAAACCGTCTATAATTGGCAATACGCCCACTCCCTCGACTTTTGGTCTCGTGTCCTCTCTACCCACTGCGACGGGCTTAAGGAAGCCGAAGCGGGTAAAGAATCTCCCCTGCGGCCGTTGATCTATCCGTTAATCCAGGTAACCCTCGGTGCCATCAAACTCATCCCAACAGCCCAATACTTCCCCCTGCGCTTCTACCTCGTCCGCTCCCTGCTCCGCCTCTCAAGGGCAACAGGAGTCTACATCCCCCTAGCCTCCCTCCTCTTGGAAGTCCTCTCCTCAACAATCTTCAAGAAGAAACCCAAACCATCGACCCTCCGCCCCCTAGACTTCAGCACAACCATCCGTGCCCCAAAGTCCTACCTGCCAACAAGAGCCTACCAAGACGGCACCGGTGAGCAAGTTGTGGAACTCCTCTCGGAGTTCTTCGTCTTGCACGCTAAATCCATCGCCTTCCCCGAGTTGGCTATACCAGCCATCGTCCATGCCAAGCGCTGGATCAAAAAGTCTCCCGTAGTCAACCTGAACAACGCACTCAACGCGCTCGTCGGGAAACTGGAGACAAATTCGAAGTGGGTGCAGGAGAGGAGAAATAAGGTCGAGTTTGCACCCAATAAGATCGACATGGCGGATAGATTCCTTGATGATGTTGCATGGGAGAAGACCCCGTTTGGGGCGTACGTACTTTCGCAGAGGAGAGTGAGGGAGGAGAAGAGGAGGATGGTTGAGGAGAGCATTAGGCAGGAAAAGGCCAAGAGGAGAGGCGGGGATGACGGTGGTGAGAGTGGGGATGAGGAGGGACATCTTTCAGCTGGGGAGGGGGAGTCCGAAGACGAGGCTATGGAAAATGTAGAGGACTGAGATGGGGATGAAGACAGCTCAATTGATGGTGATGATGCTTGAGTGGTGGTTTTTTTTTGTTACGACTTTCTAGAATGTTTGTACCATGGTAGGAGGGGGGGGCAACTGACAGTAGGCCAGGTTTGACTGTGCCATCAGATCTTTGGTCTATTCTTCGTCCCCCGCCGTTTTTTGTCCCTCCCCCTCTACCGCTTTAGTTATTTGTGTAAAATAGGTACCTATCCTAATAGTGTCAGATTTTTTCCGGGGACCAGATCACGGTCACCCTTGCCTTCGATAAAACTTTGTCGTGACTCCGCTGACAGTGAACTAATGCTCGAGCCTGCCCGCCATGCAGCCAAACCACGAAACTGACATCACTCCCCTCCTTTCCATAGATCCAAAAACCAAATCCAAGGCCAACCAAAAAAAATAACTAGAAATAAAACAAGACTTTTCAATGCTCTGAAACGGATTTGAACCGTTGATCTCGTCATTACTAGTGACGCGCCTTACCAACTTGGCCATCATAGCAGACATGTCTCGACCAGGCTTTTTTTTACCTTTCGAATACAAAGACCAACTAACCAACCAACCAACCAACGACCGTATCCGCCCACCCTCCC
>QFET01016743.1:0-10512 GCA_003316355.1 Tuber calosporum | reverse complement strand
GGGGTTGAGCGTGGAAACCAAAGGAAAAAGAAAAAAAAAGAGCGGTATCTCATTGAAAAGGATATTTGGATTTGGGCATCTGTTCCCGGAGTACGTGTGAGCTTTCGGAGGGGTTATAATTGGTGCATGGCTTTTTGTGTGCCTTTATTTTTTTTGATTCGTTGTCTCCCATGGTACCGTATCGACCTATTTTTCCTATATTTTTCACTTTTTTCTCCCTTATGTTTGTTATAATTCCCTTTCCACCTATTTCATATCATTAGGATCCCCCCCCCCCTTTTTTTGCTGATGCGATTTTTTTTTATAGGCCCTGTTCGGCATGCCACAAAATTAATACTATAGTATATCTACTTTTACGGCATATTTCTCATCGCATTGTTGAAAAATATGCCGTAAGAGTAGGAAATACTATGGTATTTGTGGCATGCCGAACAGGGCCTTATTTTTATCTGCGTTTGGCCCACCATGTCCATTACAGTAGGCTTTATATCGCTCTCCACCCGCTCATATATATCCCCTATATTCTTTGCCCCCGCGTTCCCTTCCCGATCTCTCGAGAGATAAAGGTCGAAGATTATCCAACCATCATATCGTAGGCTTTCTGGCGCATTAACTATATTCATATCGCATCATAAGGGGTTTAATCATCGTTTGGGGCTGCGGGTGCTCTAGTGTAGTCTAGAGTCTAATTTAGGCCACCAGGTTGGTGGGGTTTCGAGATGCATGAAACTGACAGGTGCCCTAAGTTTGTGAATGCAGGGTCTTTGGGTAGTACATTAGGGATAGTATTGGGAGTATGATATCATATGATACAATGCAAATTAGCTATGTGCTTTCGTTATATTATACAAGGGGTTTGAGTTTCTTCCTTATGCCCAGTGCAGCACCCATGTCCCGTCTCTTCTTGACGGTCTTTTTGAAAGACGGGATATCAGCCTTGACTTCCTCATTCGAGGAGCCTGCCTCGTTTGTGCCGTCATCAACCACCCTCCTGACAAATTTGTCTTCCTCCGTCCTGAACGCCTTCCTAGCAAGCTCGGCGTCCTCCTCCTCCTGCCGCATCAGCTCTAGTTCCGCAGGATCCGTGACCTCCAGCAGCGTGTCCAGCACATCTGCTGAGTCGAACCGCTCGTTGCGGGCATTTCTTGTCCTGATCTCGTCCAGGGCATCGGCAATCTGCATCTCCCGCTTCGAGTCGAGAGTCTTGGTTTCTAGCTTTGCCATGGCGCTCTCGTTTTCCTCCTCCTCTAGTCGATTTAGACGTTCTTCTTCCGTTTCGTCTTTCTCCCTGGTATCCCTCCACGGTTCGAAGTTACGGATAGCGCCCTTCTCGCACGTGTAGTCCATGTTCTTTGGGTCTGTCTTAAAGGTGACTTCCGACGAGCATCTGGTGCAGCGGATGTAGAATCGGAAGATGGAGATGTTGTAGTATTCTATTGTTATTATTATAACTAGTCAGCAAATTTTTGTACTGGTGGAAAAATGTTGATATTACATATCGCTTGGTGACCTACTCTCGCCTGAGTGCTCTTTCCGAGCATTAAATTTACGGCCCTTATAGATAAATTCCCCACAGTTCAAACATTTCATGCTGAAGGGTGCCATTAAACGGACGGTTTGCTGCTTTGGTCCTGTTGGCTTCGGGCCCTTGTGGCGGACGATCTTTGAGGGGTCGAAGTCTGGGGGATAGCTGGTTTGTAGGAGTTAGTAAGTTTGTGTGGGCAGAATGAGTTGTGCATAGTCAATAGGGACTCACTATTTCTGAAGGACCTTTCGCTCAGACATGGTGATGACTCCGTAGCTGGTGCTCACTCTGTAGTTGTGATTGCGGTTGTCGGTATATTGAAGTGAAGGTGACAATGAGGATGGTGTTGGTAGAATTTGGTGGTCGTTGAAGTTGCGCTGTCAAGCGATGAGTCGGGTGGAAAAGGTCCAGCATCTGGAAACCGCAATCAGGTGATTCCCAGATCGCCAAGAGATAAGATAAAATACCAATCAAGATCTCCGGGCGAATGCTTGTCTAGCCGCCACACACGCAGGGTTTTTTTTTTTTAGGAATCCTCAAAACCCAAATTGTTTCAAAGAGAGAGCCAAATCAATCTTCAAACCTCAATTCCACCATTTTTTTTTTTTTTTTCAAACAAAATGCCAAGGCCCTCAATGAGTTCTTCGGGAACCTCTCGCCCTCCCACGTCTACCAGTCGCCCCAGAACCTCCCGACCAAGGACTGCTACCTCTACCGCTGGGGGAGGAGCTCAGCAGGTTGTTTGTGCTGTTACCGAGTCTCGTGGAGTATCGGCTATCATCGGGTTGTGCTTTGTGAATACTACTACTGGTGAATTGGCCACACTCCGTTATAATAATAATAATAATAATAATAAAGGCTGGGAAAACGGTTTGTGTTCTTGCTAACGATGGGTAGGTGAATGCGTATTAAGTGAGATCTGTGATACACAAACCTATGTGAGGACCATGCAGAAATTAACTGTATTTGACCCGACCGAGGTAAGTTGGAAGAGGACATTTCCAAACACCTACCGTATCGTGACGCCAACTGTTTATCGTACTATTATTAGTTTTACATTTTCACTCTCTAGCCGCTAACGTGTATAATGTCGTTTGCTATGATTATGTTTAGATTCTCGTTTCTCCCGCCGCTGTTGCACCTCCAAAGTCGACACTTTTGTCGATTATTGAGGACTATGTTCCCGGTGCAATGATCACGGAAGTTCCCAGGAGATATTTTAATGAACGAAGTGGTCATGATTATATCCAACAATTAGCTTTTCCAGATGAAGTTGCCAGCATCAAGGTTGCCGTTTCTGGGAAGTTCTATGCTATATCTGCTGCGGCGGCGGCACTGAAACATACTGAGGTTTCTTACATGAGATTTGCTCTGCATTCCCTGAGAATCAAATACCAGGGGAGTGAAGGTTTGTTTTGCTGTACAGATCTTTACTTTGTCGATTAGCTCTTTGTTTCCGGGTCATATTCTGTCGGACTAACGATGATTGGTAGGCTCGATGCTGATCGATTTCAGTACGGTCCATAGCCTTGAGCTCATTCAGAATCTTCAGGACCCAAAATCTCCTGATTGCCTTTTCGGGCTATTGGATAATACCCTCACGGCTATGGGAGCACGGCTGCTTCGAGCTAGCATTCTGCAGCCTCTGACCGACCTCTCCACACTAAATGCAAGGCTTGATTCCGTGGAGGAGTTTACCCAACACGAGGAGATGTTTTCCCAAGCAAGACAGGCATTGAAACCGGTCCTTGATATGGACAGACTTCTCACCGCGGTATTGCTTGGACTGGATTGCTCTTTTTTTTTTCTCCTTTTTTCTTCTTTCTTTTTCTTTCTCTTTTTTTTTTTTGCGCTCTTCATCACAATTGTGTGAACTGACCATCACAGCTTATTACCATGCCAGTCAAACCTAGCTTGAAACACTCTGAGCAGGCGATCAACAATATCATCATATTGAAGCAATCCTTATCATCCATTGCTCCGGTCTACGATAGTCTCGGCTCAGCGCGAAGCTGGTTGCTGGTTTCCATTCGTAATGTATATTATGTCTTCCGGACACTACGCCTCAGCTGTGTTTGACAAATACCTCTCCAGATTTGTGAGTCAGACCAAATCGAGCCGGTCCAAAACCTGATCAGCAGTATTATAAACGAAGATGTGACCTTTTCGAAGAGCCCATTGGACCTCCGTAGCCAGAGATGCTACGCGGTAAAGGTCTGTCATGTTGGTGCATGGGATTGCCAGCATGTTATCGGCAACTGCTGACTTTGTTTGGGGGTCTTAAAAAGAGTGGCGTGAATGGATTACTTGATGTTGCTAGGCAGGTCTACAAGGAAGTCACCGAGGACGTGCACCAATTGGTTGAAGGTATGTCGAAAGAGTATGATCTCCCTCTAGAACTGAAATATGAGACCGGGAGGGGATACTATTTGCGCCTCCCCGCTTCCGAGATAGAGGACAAACCACTTCCCGCAGTCTTTGTGAACGTGGTAAAAAGAAAAAAGTTTGTGGAGTTTAGTGCGCTGGAAATGCTAAAGTGTAACGCAAAGGTAAGTGCCACCCCTACGGAAAAAAAACAACCACAGCTCCTGCACAGTGAGTAGGAGGAATTGGATTCGAAAAGCCTCGCGTTGCGCATGTCTTGTATTCGGCTATTTAGGTCTAACCCCTATGATAGATCGGAGATTCTTTGGCAGAAGTAGTACTTATGAGTAGGCTCGCATTCCCTTGAAACCGCCCGCGCAGAGATTCTAAAATACTGTCTCTAGGCGACAACTCTGTCCAAAAATTGGTCGAGGACATTAGAAAGGAGATACCGGCACTCTACAGGGTGGCAGAGGGAATTGCTGTTCTTGACATGGTGTGCTGGTCATAGAAGGGCGATGGTGACTCTGCCGCACTAAATCTGACGAACATCTGCACAGCTTCTGTCCTTTGCCCAGCTATGCACCATTCAGGACTACGGTAGTGTTGCCTAATGCCGTTCGGCAGTTCAGCTCTCCCTGGAAAACAACGCGTGGGGGACGTCTAATGGTGTTACAGTTCGCCCAGAATTCGCAGATACGCTAGCTCTGAAAGCTGGACGTCATCCCATTCGTGAAAAGATACACAAGGATCGATTCGTCCCAAACGACGTGTATGCAAGTCAACAATCTAGGTAAAAATATTCTGAGAAGGAAATGATTTCATATTAGACTGACGGGAAGCCGATGGCAGGTTTCAGATAATCACCGGTTAGTTCTGTTGGGTCACCCGTATTGTTACACAGGGCAATCAACGGTTCGGGCATCTAACGTATCTAACGTTTTATTTGCTAGGGTGCAATATGGCGGGGAAGGTATGCTCAAGTCTTTAAATTACACGGAAGGTTTAGGCGGTGCTGACCGCTGGCGGCCCGGTCTGCGTTAGTCGACCTATCTTCGGTCGATCGCTCTCACAGCGGTTATTGCGCAAATAGGGTCATTGTAGGTGCCTCAGGTTGTTGTCTTCGGGGAAGTATGTCTGGGGCTTCCGGGGTGGAGGCTGTTGGCGGGTGGGGATTGGTGGTTCGCGCTCATACCGTGGCGTTAAGCGTCCCAGCACATTATGCTTCGTTCCCTATAACTCGGCGGCTCTTTGCCCGTGTCTCAATGGACGACGGAATCGAGGCTAATGCCTCTACTTTTGCCTCGGAAATGCGGGAGACCGCTTTCATCCTTGGCAATGTTGAGAGAGGAAGCCTAGTAATTATGGATGAGCTTGGGCGTGGAACAAGCACACGAGACGGTTTGGCGCTCGCAATTGCTGTTTGCGAAGCATTAATCGAAAGCAGGGCCTTGGTGTGGTTCGCTACACATTTCAAGGATCTAGCAGGGATACTTGCGAGAAGGGCAGGTGTGATTAATTTGCATTTGAGAGTTCAGGTAAGGTTATATTAGGTAGTGAGGCCCTGCGTAAGCAGAGTTACCAAATGCTAGGGATCGCTTACTTTGTCGAGACCAGATGGAGGACGAGAATACCATGACGATGCTGTATAAGGTTGCTGACGGGGCGGTTGAGGATAAAAATTATGGTGCACACATGATCGCCCCGACCCTACTCTCTCCGATCTCTACCTGGCGCCGAGGCATTTGCGCTGACATGGCAAGTGTCTAGGCTTAACCTTGGCGAGACTGGTCGGGTTACCGCAGAGCGTGCTGGATCGGGCAACGGCCGTGTCGGAAATGCTCGTTAGAAGGCTCGAGAGGAACAAGCACAAATCACAAGCTACCAATCTCGCTAGAAGAAGAAATCTCGTTCTCACTCTCAAGGAAACGTTAATCCGGGCCCGGGACGGAAACATGGAAGAAGGCGATCTACAGCCGTGGTTGAGTAGGCTTCAGGACGAATTTGTCAACAGGATGACAGCTTGGGACGCTGAGGATATGCGTGCGCCCGTGGCTACTGCCGAAGACGGCGGCTATTCCGAGCAAGCCGATACAGTGGGCAAACAAACTGGAGACATTATAGAAATTGGCAGCGAGGAGAGTGACGACGGTGGTGACGAGCTTGATGACTATTACTAGTTATTATTTTCTTCCGTGCCTGGCGTGATATCACACTGACAGGTAATTACAGCTAGGCTAGCTTGCATGGAGGGGGTACTTGACCGAAGCCATAAGACTACTAGTTGCGTTATATTATTGAGAGAACTATCATGGAGGGGAAAACAGTTGTCACGTTCACATCATATTGTATCACTCGAGCATTGTTATTTTTGGCATTCGGGGTATCTACCCGGCGGCCTACCACGACCCCATGTAAACCATTCTCTCCCGTGAGCTTATATAGACGGAGTAGGTCCTGTGTCATTCGTGTTGCTCAGTATTTGCAACCACCCCTTCCCTCCATTCCTCACCTCCGCTCTTCTCTTAGTATTTGCGATTTAGACCAGTCAAATGCATGAACGAAAACCTAAATAAGCGAATTCGTGAAACCGCGATGTACGGTACACTGCACTAGGCATTATGGTGATCGCGGGGGGGCGCGGAAAATATCAATTTCACACCGAGTTTCTCATAGCCAGTTATGATGTTTTGATGGTCTCCACGCATAATGGAAAGGTGTCATTTTCGTTTAATTATTTAATCGTTTCTTAGGGGGGGGAGTAAGCAAGGGTAGGAGTTGTTGCACATCCGTGCGGTTAAGTTTTTTTTTTTTTTTGTTAAATGGGTGGTTTTATTCGTACTAAGGACAGGAAAATCCTGGCATTCACCCTGAGGTATGGCCTAAAAACCCCAATAACATAAGAAACTTGACCTCCCCCATAAAATAATAAATAACAATAGAAACACTATCATAAACATCAAGTCATCAGCTTCAGGTCGAAAATTCAAAATCAGGACCTCAGGTCCGAGTCTCTCGTAAACGGAAAAATTCCCAACCTAACTGGAAAGTTCAACCTATTCTGCTTTACAAAGGAAACAAAACCCTTCAACAAGGCTTTCCCTTAATCCCCTCTTTCCCATAGGGCTGAGACTAGGTTTATTTCAAACATCCCCTGATCTACCCCCTCCTTTGGCCCAGCCAGGCCGGGGCAAACAGTAATCATGTGTTCGAAGGTCTGAACTGACTGTAGACATAGGTCACAAGTCGGATACTGGTCCTGGCTGGACCAGGTTGCCTGCCCTCTTAGATAGCTCTTGTTCGATCTCATCTGGTGTATCCTACCAGCCTGGAATTTCGGAAGCATCATGAAAGTCCAGCAATCGCGGTATGGCTGACGATATGTATAGTACTCCGGGTATGCCTACTGTACCCATCTCTTATGTACCTCTTTCCTAACCCACTGCCTGGCCTCGATATACGCTTTTGCGGTGTCCTCTTGTACCATTGTGGGTTGGTTTGGCTTTACCTGGAAGGGCCTTGACTGATATATCCCAGCAGCCATAGCCTCTATTTCATCAATCGAGAGGCGGACCTGGACCGAGGTGGTAGAAGTTGAGTTGCTAACCTTTGGGCGTAGACCGCCACTTCTGTCGAAAGCCTTCCTCCTATTTCGTGGGGTATCTGAAACTGTCCGGGAGCGTGAAGCCCCCAGGCAGCATTGCAGTCGCAATGTTATTCCCTGGAATGACAGACGTTATATGGACTGCCGCCATTAGGAACACTTGTAGCAGATAGAGTCGGACCGGGCTAGGCACGACTCTGCCGACGAAGCCGTCAGGTTGGTAGAGAAGAAGGCATTGGTTATCCATCTGAAGACACGATTCCAAAACGTCTGCATCTTATTCATCATGTTGATGCTAGGCGTGAGGATCTCCGCCCGGTATAGCATGGTTGGCAATGGGATGCCCTTGGCCAATCTTCTCACTCCTTAGGGCAAGAGTCCTTTTCCCGGCATTGATAGTCTCTGAATTCGAAAAAAATTGGCCTGTGTCAGCGCCAGCCTTTTCGTAAAATGTGTCATTGTTTCTTCGTTATCGCCTAGCCAAAATCCTAGCCATTTAACCATTCTCCCGGCCGGCTGTATAACGTGAGATTGAAATCTTATCGGACACTTGGAGACCTCTTGCCTCTCTCTCGGCGTGCTCCAGTGCAAGAGCTCTGTCTTGGCGATATTGAAGGAAAGGTCCAGATCTTCTGCTCGACTGTTGATCTTTTCCACCTCCCCCTTCAGCAAATGTGAAATTCGGTACCATGAATTGGACGCAACGGTGATCTGGAAATCGTCCACATATGTAGTAGATAAGTTTTCTTCTGGGTTATCTGCCGTTTGTAGACCATGAACATATATCACAAAGAGGAGCAGGGACAGGGGGGAGCCTTTGTGTGATCCCACGATCGATTCTATATTCTGTTTGTGAGCTGCCCAGATAGGCCAGTGTAACTTTTCAGAAAGCGAAGAAATTCTGTATCCAATCTGTTATGTATGTTGGGACCTCCTGGTTTCTTTCGAGGATCCCCATGAGCTCTTTATGGTTAACATTATCAAAACCCCCCTTCACATCCAGGAAGACCGTTGAGACCTTCTTTCCGGCGAATTGACTCTCCTTGACCCAGTGTTTCAGTGATAAGACTGCATCTACTGTGGACCTCTGTGACAGGCTTCCAGTCTGATTGATGCAATACATGTCGGTTATATTGGCAATCTTCATAAGGCGTCTATTGACTATTCGTTCAGCAATCTTCGAGAAAGTCTGCATCAGAGCAATAACCCTGAAACTCGAACATTTTCTGTAGTCACTCTTTCCCGGCTTTGGCAGAATTACGCCTATTGACCCTTATACGCATGGGGGATGAATCACCCATCTTAGGATATCGTCCACTAATAAGGGCAGTACGTTTTCATTAAGCTGACTTATGTATTTCCAAACCCCATATGGGACCTGATCTGGCCCGGGGGCTGACTTGTTGCTACACTTCTCCCAGGCATCCCATACCTCAACTGGTGTGACCCTATCTGCCGAACGAAGTTCCCTGCCGTAGGGGGGTTTCGACGATATCGGGTCCTGATTTTCCTGGAAAAAGTGGCTCATGATAATTGCAGCAGTGTCCTCTGGTGTATTAGTATCTTTACCAGGTACTCTGTTCGTGATCCGTTGCTTGGTGAACAGATGTGCCGTCCACACGTCATTTTTCTTTGCTAAGGATAAGAACTTATCCCAGTATTTCCGCTTTGCCTTCATGATTGCAGTCCGGTATACTTTCCTCATCTCCATCTTTTCTTTCACCCCGCTCCCGTCATGTCTTACATGCCGGGCAGCAGAGGTATAAACCCATCGCATCTCGGTAATGTCCGGCATCCACCATGCCTTTGACCACCTCGTTGGTCTCTTCATTGGGGCCCAGCCTTTTACCAACTGTATCAACCTTGACAAGCTCTCCATGAAGGTCTAAATGGCCGTAGCTGGGTCATTCAGATTTTTGAATTCATGATCGACATAATCTTTTAGGGAAGATTCTATCCAGGGGGTGGGGACCCCTTTCTCATCTCTCCATTTGATCTTGTCCCAGTCTGGAGAAGGTGTCGCCAGGTGTAAGTCCTTTGAGTCCAGTTCTGTGAGTATGACTATGTGATCTGATCCTGTCTGTTGGTATAGGTACCTCCATCTCGATACCCACGCTAATAATGCTCCATTAGCTAGCGTGTAATCGATGACTGAGGGTCGATGTAACGTAGGATTGTCTGGGAATCTTGTGTAGACCCCAGGTGTATTCAAGATCGTAAAACCTCTCTGCACTGCCAGCCGCATATAGTGCTCGCCCCGGCTTCATTCCGTGGATTACATAGTCCGTAGTGGGTCAGTAAAGGTTGTGTGTATATTTAATTCTCCGACCACAGGTGTCGGTTCGTTCGTTTCGATAACCAGTTGCTCTGGTGCTACCGTATGTCCACCATCGGTCCTGTTGTAAGTATTTATCAAGCCAAAGGAATGACAGTCGCCTAATAAAGGTTCCTCCTTTCCAAAAATTTTCAAGTACAAAATATCAAAATCCTTTGAAACCACGACAAAGGAAACACTAATCAGAGTCCTCAGTGCCACATAGGTACTCACCCGTACCTTGGGTGAGGGTAAAAAAACACACTCGTAACCTGGGCCCCTGAGGGGTTGCCCATTATACAGTGGGGGGTCCTGTATACATACAAAGGAAACATTAAAACCTCTGACAATATGAAATAAAGAAAGAAACACATTATTGCTCCCACGGCAATGGTGTTGTACAACATTTATTATCCATCTGCTCTTTTGATTTGAATACGCTGTTCCCGACATACTGGCCCAACGGGCTAATTTATCGGGGGGGTGACACCTTCCTCGCCTAGTGGTGCGGCCCGGGAAGCCATTCTTGAGTCATAGTTCTCTTTTGCAGTCTCTTTCACCCTCATCCTCTCTGGGCAAGCCGGGTCTAGAGGCGAATGTTGGCCCTCAATATTAGGCACATAACTCCCACAAAGGCCCAGAGGAACAGTTTGAGAGCTCTGGGCTTGAAACTCCACAGACTAATACCCCCCTCCGGCCCCGACG
>QFET01016741.1:2030-34659 GCA_003316355.1 Tuber calosporum | reverse complement strand
ACCACTGGCTGGGCTGAGGTTCGGTAAGCTATACCAACTGATCTAGGGGTCGTTACACTTACTTGGTTAGTGTTTCGGCAATACCTATTACACCGCATAGATTACTACAGCTAAGACATACTATGCGTTTATTTCTGTTATATTTCATTATTACAATAAGGATTCTTATGTATATTTCTTTATCTGGTATTCGGGTTATTTCGCTTGCTTATCACATATTTTAGCGGCTATTGTTCCGTCCTTTATGTCTTATCATCCACACCGAACCCCTCATACCACTTTCGATTTATATAAACTTTTAGGATTTTCTTGGCAGGTTTTCAGGGTAAAATTCGTTCGCACTTATGTTTTTCCTACTGACGTTACAGTAAATCACGTTTGTACTTATAATTTTCCCTTTTATATTCTTTTGGATAACGGGAGGGTGCACTATTGTATATTTAGGGGCAACCGCCCACTTCTCTCGCTTAGAAGAACAAGGAACAGACTACCTACCAATCTACCTTCTTAAATGTACCTCTCCTCATCCAGGCGTGCCCTCAATACTCGCTTAGTATTGCGTTAGTATATTCCGATAGTTATAAGATCGTGCCCTTACACATTAGAACAATATTTTGAGGGACATGGTTTGAGCAGAAGCTCGGCGAGGAGGGTGGAATCAGCTATGAGCTTGTGTGATTCCTGAGGTATGACTTGTAGGTGTCCAGTCGTCATATAAAGAGCTTTGGTAATAAGGAACAATATCAATATACAGTTAAGGGAAGTCGATTCTAAGGGCAAGCGAATCAGACCATGCTTAAATTTTTCTTCGTAAACGGAGATTGTCTAGGAAGGCTTGTAGTTAAAGATTTTTGAGTAAAAACTTATGATATTGATAAGATCTCTTCTCCGTTGCTTGATGATGTTTTAGCACATGAGGCACTTCGATATTTATATCCTGCGTCTGAGTGTTCTCAGACTACATCTAACTTCTATACAACTATGTACTTTCACTTACAAAATATTTTTAATGATCCAAGTGCAGATGCGATTTGACCCTGAGAATATAGTTCCCCCCACGGGTTATGAACACATCGGAGCTCAGCTTTCTCTGAGGGTGTGGTAGCCTTATCAGTTCTGAGACTCTGTTCCTTCTTCGCTGATTCAACTAAGTAGTCCATCATACGATTTACCAATGGTTTCTTAGAACACCAAGTGGCCTGCATGGTTGTCAATCAATCTGCTTCCTCATGATACGACTAGCAGCTTGCAGACGGCTTTCCGGATAACTGGAGCTCACGATCGGTCCAATACCATATCATTTTGGATCTGCCCCTCCTTATCGACTTGTTCCGATAGGTTTATGGACCTTTCTAGGCTTGCTTTCGGGGTCTAAGTGTGTTCTCAGTGTTTTCCTGGAACCCACTTAACATATTCTTGATTTCGTTCAGAGCGTCCTGTCACCTTTAACCACCCCCAGCAAAGGCTGTACGGTAATGGTCATAACTCTGCGGACACTGGTCCGATGCACTTGATTCCGGCTGCATTGGCACGGTCAAGTCTCCCTCTTCATATACCCTGCGCACAGCATCCAGTCAGGCAGACGGCGACGACGTATATGGTGTTACGATATGGGCGCCATTTTATGACTTATTAGAGAAAGGACGTTTTTGCAGTAGGTGCCGCAGGTCACGTGGGGGCCCCACAACGGGGCCGGAGGGGTATAAGCAGGTTTTCAGCCCAAATTTTATATGTATACAGTACTGAATTCAGTGCCTCATACACCTGTGCCTAACAGATGACATGGCACAGGATGTTCCCCTGCTTCAGTCACAAACCAGGACACCCTCTCCACCAATTACTGCCATAGATCTCACTACCTCTTCCCTGCCTACCTCAATAGCTGTCCATCCTCCCAACTTTAATCTCATACCTGATGCTCTCATCCCTGCCTTACCCCTAGCTCCTCTCTTCCTCTCTAGCAATTGGCCTTTCTTTGTTAATGAGATCTCCTGTTGGGAAGGCCCCTATGGTACTGGTGGTAGTTTCTGCCTTTATCCTCTTTCAGCACAACTGCATCTGGAGCTGAAGTGTTTTTCTATCTTCATTAAATAGCTTTGCTGCTATGCCCCACTACTCCTACCTGGTTGACCTTCAAGCTCCTCCAGGCCATAGTGGCCGCCACTTCTTCTTTACCTTATAAAAGTCATTTGCCTTATCTACAGCTAATAGCACAAAACCCAGGGTTCCTTTTTTGCTATATCCTCCTTCATGCAAGTATTTGCTCTACTTCCACATATTTTTAATCGGCAGGACCTTGTGGCAGTTGATGTCCACTCCCCAGCTAGAGCTCTCTCGTCTACCCATAAAGTATTCCCAGTCTACAAGACCTACTATCTACAAGGAAGGTCTTCACACCTTCGAACTATACCTTCCCCTGTTTCATTTTTTATGAATACCTTTCCTACATCCTTTATAGTGATTTAAACTTCTACCACACCCTTATTTTCTCCTTTTCACTTCTTCAAGATTTATATACACTTATTTTTTTATTACTCTCGCCTCTTGATTACCACTAATTTTAAAGATTTATTTAACAACCAAACCTCAAACTAGTATATTCATGTCTAGTCTCTTATAACTATTTTAAAGTATCTCTAATTCTGATATACTTCAAGTATATAAGTTCTACATCAGTTTAATACTCCCTGTGTACCATTTTTAATTTGGGATCATGGGAAGTCACTTGATATTTATGCTTTATTTTGATTGTCCCATTTGGTGTAAAAAAGCCATTTGATCTAATAGTTGATTAAAAGAGTTTTTGAGTAGTCAAACTACTACATTCATTGAAGGGAAAAGATAACTAATATATTTGAAATTGGTTACTAGCCTGTAAATACTACTTCTATCAGAATTCTATATAATGAGAAAATTATATGAATCTAGTAGTTTATCCCAAGCGGAAAATACATGGGAAAAATATGGTCTCCTTATTAAAGAAATACAGGAAGTTCATAATTGAATTGCATAGATATACCCATGGCCCAAAACACTTTACAGAGAATACATTTACCAATAATTTATTAAAGAATATATTGGTATTGAAAAATGCCAAGCCCTTTATGGAATAAATAAAATACTCTATCAGGGAAGCATGACACCAATCCTTTCTTTCTCAGTGGACTTAGTATCTGAATAGGACTGACAGGAGTAGCATTGTGGGTACTTGTAGAATATACACTTCATAAAGATATTCTTTGACAGTTATCTAAGCTAAAGTGCTTTTCTGATATGGAATATATAGAAACTATACAGGAAGTTAGCAGACAAGAAAAAGACATTCTTACATAGTGAAAGACTATGTAAGGAAGGAAACAGTCATGGCCACCTCGATACAGGAGTTTGATGGTAGTTGATAGTATTGGATGGAAGAGTATTATTATATAAGTGAAAGGGTTTAGGAGTTTCTGTTGGTTTGGCAAGCTACTTCTCCGCGATTTTCCAGACCCCTCTTGTCGCTTTCCCTTTTGGGAAGGTGGGAATAGGGGTAAACACCGAACGATAGTCTCACGATCCCCCTGGCTGAACTTTTGGGGCTTCATAGGCCTGGGGTAATTTCATCGTGGGACTTTAAAAACGACCCATACCTGGCGGACAAAACTGGTGAAATGCAGTCGGTATTGCACTGTCTCAGGCTGCTGACTGTCGGGCAGGCCAGGATTTTACAATCTCAATGGGAGCTGGTTTGCCTGGGCTAGCACTCCCCTAACGAAAATTATGGTTTACCTGCACCATGAGCAGAGGAAAATGGTTGCTGGTTACCCCATATTGCTCTCTGATGAGCCGGGACTTTTGAAAACCAGAAGAGTTGTCAAGATCAGGGAGGTTTCTTTTGTTGGGTTTTCCTTTGTTTTAGGGAGTTTACTGCGAGTTGCCTATGGGGGCCTGGACAGCGGTGGAGCAGATTTACGGTGTGGATTTTCTTGTTGCTTCCTGCTTATGCTTTTTTGGACCTGTATTTTTGCTTTGTTGCTGAGGGTGTGAGGGGTTTTCTTGCAGTTCTTGGCAGCTTGGCTGGGTGTGGGCACCCATTTTGGTGTGGGATGTGCGGTTGGTTCCATACCAGAGGAACTTGGGGCGGCTTGTTTTTTCCTTAGGCCAGTGGGGGAGGTTTTTGACTGACATACCTCAGGGTCAAATCGGGGGTGTCCTGCAGGAGAGGTCCAGTGGGGGTTCAATGAGGGTGTCGGTTTCATGTGCAACTCCACCTCCCTGAGTGGATATTCTGGAGGCCCTTTATAGCAGAGGTTTGCACCTATTTAAGCAAATAAATTCTAGGATTTAACAAAAAAAAAAAAATATAGGAGTTTCTGTTGGAACTTGTGATGGTAACTTTCTTTTGTTATATAAAGAGGTGTGGCCCTTTATAATTTTCTTTACTTACGCAACCTGGTAATTTCCTACCTATACCTATACTTAGGATTTACAACTGTCTCTCCTTCACAGCCCCTTACCTGAACCTATAAGATTTGGATTAAGTATATTTTGTTTATATAGTGGTACCTCCTCCTTGTCCTAGTCTCGCGTGGTATGCCTTAGACTGTCTACCTGTATACTTCCTTGCACCCTACCTATTACAGAAAGCTATTTAATAACCCCACATTTTGGTTGTTGTACCTTCCTGAACCTCAGCCCAGCCAGTCGTAATATAAACGCCTAGTGGAGAACAGTTTCATATACCTACTAAGTAACTATGCAACTATAAGTATGTTTCATGGAGTCGATATGATATCATACCTACAGTTGTAAAGTCACCTTGCAGGTGTATGGTACAATTCCCAACTATGTTGCTTACAAGGCACTGGCACACCAAAGGTTTGGTAAGCTACAATAACTGATAAATTTGGTAGTTATGGGAGGATGTAAAATGGCAATGGACTTTGGTCTGTTAGTGGTTGTTTGAACAGGTAAAGGAACTGTTTACTACTGATCCCATTCTGACATACTTTGATAGCTCTCATTCAACTAAGATTGGAACTGATACCAGTGTTTTCACATTGAGATGAGCGCTCTAACAACTCTGTCATCACCAAAAGTATCATCCGGTTGCCTATCATAATCGGAATACCTTATCGATACTACAATACGGTGTTTTGCTCTTCCGAGGACCTACCTTTCCTACCCCTGTTTGGAACACCCGTATTCACTTCATAGAATATCAATCGGGTTTTTGTGGGAAATTCGCTTAGTCACAGCATAGATTTACTGTTTAGGGGGGGCGCGGGATATGCACCTCTCGTCGATCCGGTACTCGAGTAAGCTACCGGTACGATAGACAATAATACCCGAGTACTGGTATTACCCTCGATACCTCAACCCTGTTCTCTTGATCCCCCATGTTTTGGTCTAAGGCCTCGTCCCACCTTGTGGAGTGTGGTTGAGCGTGATGACATAAAAGCTTCGTGAAGCTGGTGGCTAGGCGAGCATCGTAACCTCGCAATACTACTCTTCCAGTTTATGGGTTTCGCACCGTCGAAGAGTAGACATTATGCTATCGTAAAGGCTAACTTTGAGTATCCGTGCAGTATCCAGCAAGAACCTTCATGGGAACATCACAAGTCCATTACACAAAACCCCACAACACCATCCAGTAAATACCCAAGAGAACCTCTACCCCCTCACCCACTCCTCCACCTCACTAACCAAGACCTCCATAACCCCCTCCTCACGCCAAAAGTGTCCTGCACCCTCTACCTCCACACCCCTCCACCTCTCGCCCTCCATCTTATCCCTCCACTTCCTGTACTTCCGAACGCCCGTGAACGTATCCCCATCCCCATAAACTGCTAGCACTCTAGCGCCCGCAGCCTCAATACCCCTCTCACCCTTGTCCACTTTTTCACGGCCAAGGCTCCAGGCCATCATCCCCGCGAAACCCATCATAAAACTACTTACAGGCGGGAGTAAGGGAGACACGAGTAGATATCGAGCAGTGACTTTCCACTTCTTATCAACGCCGTGATGCGCTTGTTCACATTCTAGTTTTCTGTTCTCCTCCTGCTGGAGGGCGGTGTGAACCGCAGTACGGTTGAAAGTTCCGCTATAGGAGGTTCGGGTGCCAGAGTGCGTATCCAGCCATCTGCGGGCACTTTCTTTCGCCGTAAGAAGAGCTTTAGCGAATGCGGGCATAGAAGGAGGCGGTGCCTCCATCAATTTTAGAATATCCGATATCGGAGGCGTTAGACTAGCGATTAGCGATCCGTAGGAATATCCGCCTATCAGTAGTTGCATTTCTTCCACCTCCTCCTCTTCCTCGGGCATCTCCACCACCACTTCCTTCCCCTCTGGAAACCCGCGTAATGGTGATGCGGGCGCGGTAGGTCTTGGTGAAGATGCCCATACCGGAATCGCCGGCGGTGGTAACGACTGCACATATGCCAAACACCAAACCATGACCGAGACGAAATCTTTAACTTCGAGTTTTCCTGTCCATGACGTTCGTCCCTTTCCGTGTGCCCCTCTGTAATGACCGGCGATTAGCCTCCCATCTACCTATCTGCCTTAACATCCTCCATCCGAAGTGTTCTTTTTTTTCATCCTCTTTCTTTTTTTTTTTTCAAGTCGTACCGGAAATTCAAAGTAGAAACTACCCAGCCTGCTCTCAATAGTGTCTTTACAACTTTTAACACTACGTGATCGTCGTGGCTCCCGCCAAGGGGTGCGTATGGATGTCCGATTATGGCTAATTTTCGGTGCCAGTGTTGGGTCGTTGGGGCAGTGTAGCTTGGGGGTAAGTAGACTCTTGCATGGAGGAGGTGGGCATCGAGGTAGGAGGGTATTTGCAGGTTGAGGGAGGGAGTCGGCATTATGGTGGATTTGCCATGTGTGTGTGCCGGGGTTAGAAAGGGTGGGGGGATAGGCTGTGGAGGCTCAGTGTCGCAGGTTTCGGCCCTTGAATTGTGTGTGGTGTTCTGTCAAATGGATGTTGTGAATGGATGTTGTGTTCGTTGAGTTCGGTTGCAAGAGGGAGTGAGTTTCTAGGAAGTGGAATAAATTTATGACCTAACCCTAACTCTATTTATATCCTGAACTTAAAGTACGATATTACTGGCAGAGGCACCTCCAGACCTGGAGGGATTTCCAGCATTATAATTCAAGGGCACACAAAAGGATTCTACTATGGGGATCTGAGAAAAAGAGGAAACCATTGGGACCGAGTAGAGTGATAAGCAGTTTCTGGATTGGAGCTGTTTAAAAGGTTACACAAGACGCTTGAATTGTGAGAACTAGCTAGAAGTGCCATATTCTTAGTACATAAGAATAAAGTAAAAATTATGAAGCGGTTGTACTATACGAGTACAACCAGCAGATATAACGGATAATGTAATATCATAGGCTTTAAGGGGATTTAAGATATTATCTACTTTATGCCAACTAAAGAGCTCTAGAGCAAGTACCTGTAGCAAGGTTCCCGCCACTTCGAAGGAGGCTGAGCGACCGTCGAAGGGTGTGGCACTCCTGAGGAGTGCCGAACAGCTCAACACAGGTAACAGCTCAACACAGGTAACAGCTCAACACAGGTAACAGCTCAACACAGGTAACAGCTCAACAACAGAGTTTCAAATATAGCACCCAATGCACAAACGCCAACCACAGTATTACCCAAAAACCATAGCCATCATCTCCAGTGAATCATAGGCGGATATTGAGAAAAGGAGAGAGATGTCCCTAGAGAGAATTGCCGAAGAGGAGGTCCCAAATATTGCGAAGATGGCAAGGGAATTGGAGGTTCCCAACTCCCGAATTCAAGCAAGATTGAAGCGCCGTCAATCACGGCAGAATCCGTCATCACCAATCCCAAAAATGACACCTGATCAGGAGCTGGCTCTTTGTCACTTTCAGGATGGTATCATAAACATGTGATTCCAGAAGATCGGTGATGAAGTCTATTGCTATTGATTTCCATCGTTGTTGTGGTACTTGGTTGGGCTGCAGTAGCCTATATTCTGTATGTCGTATTGCTTTCCTCCATTGACAGGTATTGCAAATCTTGACAGATCGTTTGTTAGCTTCCCTCATCTTGGGCCAGTAGTATTGTCTTGTCAGGTGGCCCATAGTCTTGCTTGTCCCCCATGGCCAGTGGTTGGTGGATCGTGGTGTTGCTGTAAAATTGTAGACCTTACTTTTTTAATCTTCTAGTACCTAAATCTTTACTTGGTACCAATGTTATCTATCTTTCCATTGGCATGCTGATAGTACTACTCCTTTTATCTCCTTGTCTCCTCTTTCTAACACAAGGTGGGTTTCTTGTTTCTACCTGGGCTCTTGCTTGCTTTACAGATCTGTAAGTCGTCTTTCGCGAATTTGACAACTTCGCTAGCTTTGAAGTATTGGTCTGTTGGTAATAGAAACATTAGTTTCAGTTAAATCCTTGCAGCCTCTTTTCCAGGGATGTTTTTGTTGGGCACATGGGTACAAGGTACTGGGATCCAGTGCTGGGTTCATAGGAAAATTGGGCTGAGATACTTCTCATACCTCTCCAGCCCCGTTGAGGGGCCCACAGGTCACCTACGGCGCCTACAGCAAAACGTGTCCCTTTCCTAAAAAACCGAAAATTGGCGCCCCTCTTGTAACACCATATACGTCGTCGCCGTCCACCAGACCAGATGCTGTGCATTGGGTATATGAAGAAGAGGACTTGGACGACCCAATGCAACTGGAATCAAGTGCATAGGATCTGTGTCCGCAGAGGTACGGCCTATTCCGTATAGCCTTCACTGGAATGGCCTGATGGTAACGGGACGCTTCGCGCAAATATCAGAATATGATGAGTATACTTCAGGAAATACATAAGAACCCACTCAGACGATGAAAACATGCCTATCTTGGTGTAAGGACCTATCAGATCAGGTTGATAAGGAGAGGCATAGCAATATGATACGGTTTGGACTGATTGTAAGTCTTAAGTCATCCTAAAAGCTATCTGCAAGACACCAAGAAAGCCGGCAGTATCCAGATAGGTCACCAGCCAAGTTGGCCACTTGAAGTTCAAAGAAACTATTGGTAAATTCCAAAATGTACTACTTAAGTTTAAGCGGCAGAACGAGGAACTACATCTCTGACTGATAAATGGTTCATACCATGAGGAAATTAAGGAGCTCTGAATTGTCGATAATCTGCAGGGGGTAATAATATTGTCAGGGTCAAACGATTCTTGCACTTAGAATTAAAGGACAGAAACAGTTGGGAGAATATTAAAATATAGATGTTAGTAGTAGTCTGCGAACACTCAGACGCGGGATATACATATCGAAGTGACTCCGGAGCTTTAGGTATCATCAACCGACGGAGAAGAGATCTTATCAATATGATAAGTTTTACTCAAAATCTTACCTACAAGCCTTCCTAGACAATCTCCATTTACGAAGAAAGTTTTATGCATGATCAGAATTGCTTGTCCATACAATCTACTACCCTTAACAGTATATTTATATTTCTCCTTGTTAACAAGGGTCTCTACATGACTTTTATACATCTCCAAGTCATACCTCACGAATCACACAAGCTAATAGCTGATTCCACGCTCCTCAACGGGCTTCATTTCGAACCTCGCCCCTCAAATTACAGCTCCTCTTTCGAAGATATACTTGTAAACTACCTCCCAGAGATTCAATTCTAACCATCTCAGGAACCCTCCTAGTTCACTGATCCCCTACTCATCCCAACAGAATCTGATTTCCGAGATATCTACGAACACTTTTACCGTCCCACCTTCTGGTGGAAACCACTCCATGACTACGATACTGAAGAAGAAGGAACCTCCAGTTCTTTCAGTATAATACATTCCTCATTCGCACCCTATGCCTGGGGAATAGGAAAACATCCAAACTCCTATTAAACACTGTCCTAACGACAATTGACCATGGATACGGACAAGCAATGTCCGACATTGAAGAAGTTTCGTTGGTGGGAAGCAACTATGCACCTAGACGCTCCAGATCACCTATGGCTTTCCACAATCTCTCATAGCCCTGTGGAGTAAGGAAGTCAGCCCCACGCACACGCTCCATACCCCAAGTCCTTCGGACACAAGAAACCCTGGCGTGGGAATATTAGACAAAAGCATTGGACAAGCCATGAGCATGTTCGATCGAAACGTTCGAGAATTGGTAGACAATGCTCATCTGCCATACCATGAACTATCTAGCCAAGCATAGGTATAGGCGGACTAACTTCAACACCATGCACACCAAATTTCTCCCGGTGAACAGATCATGGGTGAGAACAAATACAGGTCTATACCGGGTTGGAAATGCTGGCGGCAGAGACGATCACGTTGCAAACTGTCACCATGATGAAGCTGGAGGCCAAGTTACGATATCACGAACAATGGGCTACACATCATGAAGCAGTAACCACTCAACTTCATGCAAATATTGGTGCAACAGGGCAAGAATCTCTTGACTAAGATCGCCAATTCGAGGAAGGCCTAGCCCGTCAAAGAGACAAATTTCTGCAAGTCCAGGTTGCGACTCTGGAAGAACTTGAGCGGACGGGAGGTGAGCTACGAGAGCTTCACCAGGTCCTCGAACAAGAGTGTAGAGAGAGGGGGCCTATCTGGTCAGACAGAATGCCGCATCCATACAGCTGAACCAGATGTTGACTCAGATGAATTAGACTTTGACGAAATTACAAGTAGCCCGGAACCACCCTAGTGTGTGGGAAACTGTGGCACCAGAGCCAGTAGAAAATACGGTATTCGAAAAATGGACCACGGCTGACGGAGGGGAACAATTCCGATTTATTCCATCTCGTGACAAGGGAAAATGAGTAGATCGTGGAGCAAGTAACTACAATGGTGGGAAAGGACCTCCACCACCTCCCGCAGCGAATGCACCTAATCCTGGCTATGATGACACTGGCTCGGATGACGGAGGTTACCCCTTTAAAAATGGTGGTGAGCCATCACGAAGACCCTTGCCAGGATGAAAGTTCGAATCTGAGCCAGATGCATCGGTGGACCGTCTAGGGCAAGCATTAGCCTGTACCAACAGATTGCTGGTGGATCACCCCTGCAAAATTGAGAATATGCCTACTCAGGATGTGCGAGTATGGTTACATAATTACGAGGATTACTTTGAAAGAAACCTATGGCAATAAGAAGACGATGAAGAACAGATCAAGTATGCGTTATGAAAAATGGAATGAACTGAGGTAGCCCCTTTCGCAATAACCTAGCAGAAGAAAATAACTTTGGACCCTGGATTCCCAAGACACGAGGGTTATGATTTTTGGATAACTTTCCATGTCAAAGTTACAGAACCATTCTCAGTACTGCATAAGGCTCAGAAAGCCTTAGCCCAGATGGAGAAGGTTAGGTACACAGAAGACATAGAGAAGTATCTCCTTACCATGGAAAACCACAACAACAAGGAAGAAGTATCCGGTATCGCTTCTAGAACCATAATACAGTGACAACTACCTATTGAAGCCATGCGTATGCAATCACATGAAAATCATTACTTGGATAGTGAATGAATCAAGGCAGTTCGCAGTGTCAACAAAGCAGAAGAATCTTTCAAGGAACAACAAGGGCTATTCAGAAAAAACCGACCAGGGAAAAAGTGACTTCTGGAAAAGAAAACGTGAGGAGGAATCCAAATCTAGCAAGACCACTGCTGGAAATAAAAAAGCGAAAAACCTATATGGCAGCTGAAAAAGCTGCTAATAAATTGAAAAAACAAGCGGAAACAGGGAAAAAAGCCCACGCTGAAGGAAAAGTTGAGCAGACAAATTGGGTCGAAGCTCAAAAAGGAATCCCTAAGAACAAAATTGAAGAGCAAAAGAAAGCCAATCAATGCACCCGTTGCACTTTTGCCAACTATACTGAGAATATCTGTAGGAAACAGGCCAAGGTATCAGATTTAGGACAGACACGGGGAAATTACAAACCCTAATATCGACGCCTCCTGGCAACAACGTCACCAAAAGGGTTAGCTAAGCTAACAACCTTGGTAAACCAGGTCAACCAGCCCAGAATTTGGGAACTGGATGAGATGGATGAAACCTAGAAAGGGTTTTCAGGCACTAGCAGCAACGGCGACCAGGTACTCAGTTATGGACCCATTACCGACACTGAAATCTACAAGGGCTCTCGACCACTGCAAGGTCCAACTAGCAGGTATTCCACTCTTCTCCATGGTAAACTCAAAGAGACACGAGAATCACGAAATGCAATCCAGACCTACTGGAGTAATGCAGACCTAAGAATGACTTGCGAGCAAGAAGCAATTAAATTGGACAGCGGCTAGTGGTAGTCCGGGACTAATTCAAGGAACCTGAAACTCAAAAAGAAAATCACGGAGTGCAACATTTGGTGTAAATCAGACCTCAGTACGGAAGACAGTGAATAAAACCTGCGTCCTTATAGAGCCTTAAATCCTTCCATAGATCCAATGAAGAGCGAACAGGCCAGTGCTGACAAGGGACTTCTTAAGAATGATAAGGAGGAAACAGTCTAGCCTGGATCATGAGCAACCTTCTGGAATGAAAATATATAACAGGTCGGCTGGACAACTGAATAGTTGAACAAACGGAACAGGATTCCTGACATCAAGAAAGATAAAGTTGGAAGAGAAGGAGTAACTACGGCTACCGAGTCTACACACTAAATGGAGCGTGGTAAATCCGTCCCGAACCTGGCCTCCAGCTTTGTGGACAGGATTGGCATGATAGACTCATGTGGTAATTGAGGCGATTCGCGAAGAAATCCCTGAATACAACATAATGATACGAGTTCGCCTTCACTTAGGCAGGGCAAATGGCAGGTGTATGGGAACCCTTTGGCAAGGGGTCAAGACTGCTAGAAGTGGGCTGCCCAGTACACCAAAGACAGAAATTTAGTGTATCTGAGGAGGCTTCAATAGCCAAAACAATGTGGGTATGGTAACAAACACCCTAATTACCCTAACGACAAACATGTTATACAAGAGACCCATACTGGCCCCAGATGGCTAGAAGAAACGAAACAATTCAGAAGCGCCAGCCCCATCTGATTATTCATGCCCAGAAGGCAGGGCAACCATTGAAGGCAATGGAGAACAGATCCAGATTCGCGTGCTATTAGACTCTGAATCTAACATATTCCTAATCAACCAAGAACTGGTTAACAAACATCCCATACCACACCACACACACAAACCTAGCTAAGACATTCACACCTTCGAAGGAACCACTTCATCAAATTGGGGTAAACACCACACAAACCCCATCCTTTAACAAATTGGGAACAATGCCCACTGGTCTCACATTTCATGCAAAATTGCCAACGCTGGCAAACATGACCTTATCATACCTTTTGGATGGTAGCATACAGAACATCCAATAAGGCACATCGAGGATGCTTAAAAATGGATAATTAAAGATGAATAATGTCAGAGTCATGTTAATGATGAAGGCATTGACCATACATTTGAATGGGACGAGACCGTGGCCTATGACCTAGAAGCACGATATATAGGAAGAACCGAGATTACAGCCACTACAAAAGCAATGAAGTCCCTGCAAATCCCCCAGGAATAACATGAATTCAAGAGGGCTTTTGCACCAGATACAGCAGTAAAACTAGCGGGAAGAAGAACCTTTGACTACGCAATCGACTTAATACCCAGCGCAGTACCACCATGGGGCCTAATATATTCAATAATGGCCCACCAGCTAGATTTGCAAAGCAAATACGTGAAGAAAATGCAGGATCATGGGGAAATCGTGGAAAGCAAATCTCCAGCAGGGGCACGAATTTTATTGGTTCCTAAACCTGACAGTTTAATGAGGCTGTGGGTGTATGACCGATAGTATCATAAAGTTACGGTGGCAAACAAATACACATTGCCGCTCATGAGCCAATTACTTGACTGGGTAGCTTGGGTTCAAATATTCACCAAGCTCGACCTGAAAGATGGTTATCAACTCTTAAGAATCAAGGAAGGGGATGAGTGGAAAACGGCATTCCGCATCCAGTATGGCCACTTTGAATACAAAGTTAGGCCATTCAGGCTGATAAATGTGACGGCAACATTTCAAGCCATGATGAATAAGATTCTCCGCGAATTCTTACATCATTGGGTAGTAGTGTACCTCAATGATATTCTCATTTATTCTAAATCACCGAAAGAACATCTTGAATTGGTCAAAAAGGTTCTTTCTAGGTTGGAAGAATTTGATCTCGCAGTATCAACTACCAAGTCAGTCTTCTATGTTGACACAGTTGAGTATTTGGGTTATATTGTAGCAATCAATGTAGTCACCATGAGTGAAAGACTGGTGGAGAGAATGGAGAATTGGAAGACACCAAGGTTCGTGAAGTAGGTGCAAATTTCCATTGGCTTTACCAATTTTTACTGACGTTTCATTAAGGATTTCTCCAAAATCTGCTATTTTATTACCAAAACGTTGAAAGGCGACCCCAGAAAGTTTAGCTGAGGGCTGGAACAAGATGGGGCGTTCTAAGAACTTAAACAAAGATTCACCTCTGCCCCAATACTCAGTCATTTCTACCCTGACAGAGAAACTATAGTGGAAACCGATGTGAGCGATTTTGCTCTAGGATCTGTCCTCTCACAGTTTAACGACAAAAAGCTTCATCCAGTTGCTTTCCACTTACGAAAACTAAGCCCAGATAAGCGGAATTATGAGATTCATGATAAGGAGCTACTTGCAATTCTGGAAGCATTCAAAGAATGGAAACAGTAACTAGTAGGAACAGAAAAACCAGGGACGGTTTATACTGACAATCAAAATCTACAGAATTTCCTTACTACCAAGGTATGATATCCGCGACAGATACCAGGGGCACAACAACTGGCGAATAACAATTTCAAAATTGTTTATTGTCCAGGAAAAGGAGGCGGAAAGCCTGATGCCTTAAGACGACGGCGAGTGTACTGTCCAGATAAGTGGGGCTGCGCATAGCGAACAGTCATTACTCAAGGCTTCACACCATTCCAAATCACTCTGGGACAATTAAACCATCCAGGCAGCGAAGAAAATTTAATTGGTACAAAAACCACTGGTTCTTTGCGGATAAAATTACTATCTCCAAAGGCTCAAATGCCTACCAAAGGGTCCCAGCTAGCAGCCGGACATGACAGGTATGCACTAGAGGATTTCATAATCCCAACTAAAGGACAATGGCTGGTAGAGTCTGGAATTGACATTGGATTACCATTGGAAACATATACGCGCTTAGTACTGAGAAGTGGAATGGCAGCCCAATATGCCATCAGCATTGGCGGCAGAGTAAGCGACTCGGACTATACCGGGCAAGTCAAGGTGATCATAATGAACTATGGTAATTAAGATTGCCAGGTCCGAAAGGTGACCGAATGGCAGAAATAATTATTGCAAATATACATACTGTTGCGGCGATGGAATAAGACGGACTCACACACACAGCAAGAAGCTAAAGTGGATTTGGAAGTACGGATCTATCACCTAGACGATCCCCTGCAACACAGACCCAGGTAGTGCTCGCCTACTTACAAGCAGACCACTATGAAAATGAGTTTCTTGATGAAATAGACAATCAAACGAGACAGGACAAAAGGATACTCCTAATGTCTAACTAAATAATGTCCATGGTCGATATTAGGAAATATGACCAGACATTATTAAGAACAATTGAAGAGGCTGGCCATAATGATCAAGACTGGCAGGAACACAAGCAGCAGTTAGAAACATTAACCAACAAGGGCAAATCACTATCAAGTCACTGGGCAGTAACAGACGGACTCATCTACTATAAGAATCGCTTATACATTCCAGAAAAGGAACAGCTGCAGACAACCATAGTTAAAGGTTGCCATGATTCTAAGGTAGCCAGACACTTTAGAGAAGAAAAGACTCTGGAAATTGTTACCAGTGACCTTTAATGGAAAGGGCAGACAGTGTGGATAAATGATTATGTATGGTCATGTGACGAATGTCAACATAAATATCCCCACGACATGCGCTGTTTGGTTTGCTGTAGCCTTTAGAAGTTCTCTTTGCTGCTTGGTCATCAATATCGACCGACTTCATCACACAACTACCAGAGTTACAAGGAAGAATACAAATTATAGTAGTCGTGGATCAGTTTATAAAGATGTCTTACATCTTAGGTCCGGAAAATAATGCAACCACTAAGGATGTTGCAAACGTATTCATGAGGGAATTCTGGAAGCTACAAGGACTCCTAGCCAAATAATCTCCGACATGGACGCAAAGTTCTCAGGGGAATTCTGAGAATCCCTATGCAAAATCTAGGGAATAAAACGCAAGATGTGAACTGTGTCCCAACCACAAACTGATGTACAAATGGGGAGGACCAAGCAAGTGCTGGAAGGATACATCAAAAACTTTGTCAATTATGATTAAACGGATTGGTAACAGTTGTTACCACTGGCCGAGCACGCTTACAATTATTCAGTAACAAATGGTGATGATATGTCACCATTTTACGCTAACTATGGGTTCCATCCACAAACAGAATGGATGAAGGAATGCAAAGCCCAAAATCCAGAAGCCTAGTTATACGTGCACTGGATGCAAATAATCCATCTAGAGGCTAAAAAAGCCTTAGAACAAACACGGGAAAATATTAGCCAATATTATGACCGTAAGGCGAAGCAGCAACCTAACATCAAAATCAGGGATAAGGTCATGCTAAATGCAAAAAACATTCATACTAAACGACCTTCGAAGAAACTTAGTCCAAAACTCTACAGGCTGTTTAAGGTATTGGAAAAAAGGCGTGAACATGCCTACAAGCTAGAAATATCTTCGAGATAGAACATCCATCCAAAATTTCATGTATCGTTGTTGGAACCCTAACGGACATCCAACTAACTATTGAGGGAACAACCACCAAGATAGCCAGAGGAAATCAATTCAGATCTTGAATGGGAGATCGAAAGATCCATTAAGTGTGAAATAATCGCATATACCAGGCGGATAGGAGGACGTAATAGGCAATTACGAGATTTATGCCACTTTCTGAAGTGGACAGGGAGTTCAGAGGATGAAAACAGATGGAAGCCATGAGAGCATTTGGAACATGCAGAGGAATTGGTGGAGCAATTATATAGGGAGAATCCGAATGTGCCCAAGCGGGCGCAAGTTGAATGACATGGAAAACCTTTTGCTAGTGTGGCCTAGCAAACGCGTTAGGCTAATTACCCTTCCAAGTTGAGTTCAAAAAAGGACTTGTATTAGTGTTTTTTAGATTTTATGTTTAGTTTGTTAAGAGAGGGTAACCTTTGAGAAAACATAATTCGAGACGACTGCTTGTGGGAGGGAGCTCATGTTAGGTAAATGGGTACAAGGTACTGGAATCCAGTGCTGAATTCATACGAAAATTGGGCTGAGATACTACTCATACCCCTCCAGCCCCCTTTTTGGGCGCTCATGTCACCTGCGGCGCCTACAGTCAAAAGTGTCCCTTCACTAAAAGCCTAAAATTGGCGCCCTTCCCGTAACACCATATACATCATCGTTGTCCGCCCAACCCGATGCTGTACGCTGGATAAATCAAGAGGAAGACTCGGACGACCCAACGCAGCTGGAATAAAGTGCATAGGATCCATGTCCGCAGAGGTACAGCCCATTCCGTACAGCCCTCGCTAACATGGCCCGATAGTAAAGGGACGCTGCGCGCAAAAATGAGAATATGATGAATGGGCTGCAGGAAACACATTAAAACCAACTCAGACCCCGAAAACATGCCTATCTTGATCTAAGGACCTATCGGAACAGGTTGAGAAGAAGAAGCATAGCAATACGATACGGTATTTGACTGATCATAAGTTTGAAGTAATCCTAAAAGCCATCTGCAAGGCACCGCGATAGCCGGCAGTATCCAGATAGGTCACCAGTCAAGTTGGCAACTTGGAGTTCTAAGAAACTATTGGTAAATTCCATAATGGACTACCTATGTTTAAGCAGCAGAATTAGGAATTACATCTCAGACTGATAAATGGTTCACACTATCAGGAAATAATGGCACTCTGATGTGTCGATAAGCGGCAGGGGGTAAGAATATTCTGAGGGTCAAATGATTCTCGCTCTTAGAATTAAAGGACCGAAACGGTTGGGAGCACATTAAAATATAGATATTAGTAGTAGTCTGCGAACACACAGATGGGCGATATAAATATCGAAGTGCCTCCCGAGCTTTAGCTATCATCAAGCAACGAAGATGATACCTTATCAATATTATAAGTTTTACTCAAAATCTTTACCTACAAGCCTTCCTAGACAATCTCCGTTTACGAAGAAAGATTTAAGTCTAGTCAGATTCGCTTGTCCGTAAAATCGACTACCCTTAACTGTTTTCCACTCTTCTTGTCTCAGCATCGGGTTTCCCACCTTCTTTCCCAGGACGATATTGTATCTTGATATGGTATTGGCTAAATCTTTCACTTAACCAGATCTGCCAGTCGTTGAGTTTCTTTGTTGTTGTTCAGGGTACCAAATCTTTCTCGTTTGTCAGAATCAGTCCTCACTCTCTCCTCCCTTTAGCATAGTGTCTCTATTCCTTCAGAGCTTGGACAAGGGCTAGCAATTGCTTGTCGTGAATGTTGTAATTGCATTCGGCTGGTGACATAGTTTTTAACCGGTAGGCCACTGGTTCCCCTATTTCCTCACTGGTCCTTTCTATGATAGTATGCATGAGCCTATATATTTGCATCCATTGGTTTCAATCATGATTTCGCTACTGGTAGGTTTATAAAGTACCAGGAGTTGTACTAAGGTAAGACTTCTTGGGAGTTTATCGATGGCCACTTCTTGTTATTTCGTCCAATTGCATTTGGCTTACATTTTTATTAGTGTGTATAGAGGTTTGGCTTTTTGTATTCCTTAGACCAGCGCTTTATTGGTACTTCCTTCATTTACAGTTTGTTTAGCCATTTCTCTGGTTTCCAAATCCGTCATATTGGTACATAGTTTCCATCGATTGTTGTTGGTCTTACTATTGAATGCAGTAGTATAGTCTTTCTCGTCTATGGCATTTCGACAGTCGTTGATTCCATGGCCTTGTCTGGAATAGGCAAGACTGAGGTTGTTCTTCTTTCTCCTCATAAACTCTGCCCCAACGAGGTTGAGGCTTGACAACATTCTTATTGCATCGAAATGTATCTGATGTCCCTTAATGTCTCATTTATTGGTGGATTTTCAGATACTATTGTGGTGTCTTGGGGGTTGTTGTTATCGGACTATGATACTCCAGTTTCCCTGTAGCTGTTTGATCATATTGATTCAGTTTTGCTATTCAATTTCCAACCCTGCCACATTATCCTCCCTGGCAGGTACTATCTGGTCAGCAGCACATGCCTCCTGCAGTGTCAGATTGATACCTCTCAGGAACTGACGCCTGCAAGTACAGTCATCTTCTTTGGCTTCTGTGACCGTCCGGCAGAACTAGTTCCCATATTCTATAACTGGTTCTTTTCCTTGTGGTATAGTGTCTAGTATGGTCTTGGCTACATTTTCTGCATCCAAATCACCAAACTGCTCTATGAGTCCAACCATAAATTCATTGTAGGAGGTCTAACTCTCCCTCATTTATCCTTCTGTATGAGGAGTATTCAACTTGCTACTGCATTTCTGAGCCGGCCTTTAATATATGTAATTCTTTCCAAAGGGCGGGTTTCTTGGCTTGTTACAAAGGACAATTGGGATTGAACTAGGAAGGTTTGTAGTTTGATCCTTTTGCAATGAAAGGAGGGAGGTTTTTCCAACTAGTTTCGGTTGTTGCTAAGTTCTGTCTCATTGTTGATCAAAGTTAGGATTTTATGGAATTGTGCTATGGTGAATTCTGCTAATTTGATTGATGCGCCTCCTGGTGCCTAGCTGGTACAGGTATGGTCATCCAGACTGTTTAGAGTGCTTTGAGTTCTAGTAATCCTGTTGGAGAGGCCGGTTATGCTCTGCCGGGCTGGCTGTCCTTAGTGAGTTGCTTCAGGAGAGGCTGGTGCTAAGTACCTCTTCCACAGATGGATGTAGGTTCGACATATGGAATTCGGCATCTTTGCGATCAATATTAGGACTGGTGGGGTCCCCAGTTATTCAGTTAGGTGTGGTTTAGGTGACGAAACTAAATGTGATGATACTAGGAGCTTAATTTATGTGCAACAGGCAACAACTTATCTGTAGGGAGGACCAGTATGACTGGGTCCTCTAAGATATCCTAGGATTAGGTTCATGTTGTTATTGGTCATGGCGATAATCACAATTACCAAGGCAGGATTACTATTGAAACGATTAGTGCTGGGCGAGGATCTACTAGTAATGTCAGGCCTAGGCCTACTTGTACTCATAGTAGAACTATTTGGTTCCTATTGCATAATGTCAAACATGGGACGGGGAGGTAAGGAGGTCAAGGATTTGTATAGGAAAGAACTTAGATACTTTCGTCAAAAGTACTAACTACAGGCTGCCTAAACGTCCTTATTTAGGAACACTTCCTTTAAACCTAACCCTGGTGACTCACAATTATGAGCCAAACAACTTCTATCACACATAGTGTGTCATAGTATGAAATCTGTCTGCAGACTCACCTTAGTCAACTGCATACCATACATGAACCAATACCAACTCATAAAATAAGTCATGAGCCACTAAGTAGCCACATACGTGAAACATATGACTCATACTTAGAGTCTTGTGCAAAACTCATTAGCTCTGATGACTCACAACTGTAAGTCATAGCCAGTTACGGGGTAGCCAATTCAGTACAATTGAATTGCCTAGGCCGCACTAGGTTCCAGAGAAAGGAAGGATTGTAGGGAAAGCTGCCTTAAGAATAGTGTTAGAAGTTTAAGAGTTCTCAAAAACTAAAAACTAAATATATTGTTAAGATCTCGCCTCCATTGCTTGATTATCGCTTAACTATAGGCGGTTTATTTCGTGATTATCTAATATATTCATTGTTAAGGTACAAGAACCTGCATAGAGCGCTATCTGGGGCAAAAACAAAACCTTAATTTAAAACAAATGTTATCCGCCTCACCAGATATCAAAATTGGGACTCGCAGGACCGTCTGATATGGGCCTAACCACACATCTCACCCATAAGCTAACAAACTCCCAATTGGCTAACCAGAAAACAGGTTGAAAGTAAGAAGCATGAAAGCAGGAAAGCATAAGGAAATCTCTTGATGAAAACTATTACAGATAAGGAGAAAATTAAAGACTACTTTACCCCCATAAAGGAGCCAGCAGGTTGATGATGTTCATGGGATTCCATGGTAACCGACGGCATTACCACAGGTCTAAGAGCCAGTTCAATAATAGGACTAGGCGTAACCGAAGGTGGATTTGACCATAGGCAACAGTCTAGAAGCGGGGGGGGGTAGTAAGTTACCATGTAGGGAGGAGCAGGTGAGTAGGATACAAGCCATGGTGAGGGAGTAAGGTGCCAGCTTCGAAAAGGGGTAGCATCAGGGTGATAGCAGATCCTCCGTGAGGAGAGGAGTGATGAGCAGAGGAGGAGGAGGGGTATATCCAATTATCAGGGATAGAAACGTGTTCGTACCCATCTAGGCAGTTGTCAAAGAGTAGAGAGTAGAGGAATCAGCCATTAGACTGTAAAGCGACTGTAGGCCTGTAGGGAGTTTCCTTCTACTATAAGTGTATCTCCTAGCTGTATGAAGGTAGGGTGTTGCTGACCGTATAAATGTTAAGTGAGGCAGAGCAAATAGCTAAGCGAGGCGAAACAAGAGTGGGAAATTGAGAGGAAACTATCAGCAACCATATAAAGGAGGAGAGGAGGGACTCAAAGGGGTAGACCCTAATGAGTTGGGCAAGGAGAGATAGACGTAGACAAGTGCGAACCCCATGGCATGGCCAGAGGTGGTGTAGACCAGCCTAGAGGAGTTGGTAGTGATTCTGGTAGTGTTGAGATTTCAATCACCAGGTAGTAGAGGAGACGGAGGATGTCACAAAACTATGGGGGACTCTAGCTAATTATACAATTCTACCGGTACTTATGTTAGACATATATAAGAAGTATTCTTAGATACCCTAGTCATAGTCATAGAGAGTGGAGACCCTGTTTGACGATATAATTGTTTGCCCTGCTTGGTCAAATGATCACTGAACTATCTAGTACTTTGAGGGTGTCTAGCCCTCCACCAGTAGATAGCCTTCGATCGATTTGCCAAAGGAACTAAGTTCAAGTCGATGTAGTCCAGTTGCCAACATCTTACTGAATACCAGTTGATCAGTCTAGTTGGCCATCTTTCATGCATATATACACTCAAGAGCATATGCATTCGGATTATCAAGAGAGTGAGTACTATGTCATTTAGAGTCTAGATCTTTCACTGAGGCTGAGCAGCTCTGCTATAGACACTACTTCTTGCCAGCATAAGTTATAGTTATATAGTAACCTAAAAGTTCTATATACTATCACATCAAATAATTTTTAATAATTCTCATATGGGTAATATGGACATGAACAAATAATCACATTTTAACAAAGTTTACAGTATGGTTCATCATGTGAAACCCTATGACTAGTAGTGAGTCACAGTGGAAAATATCTAACCATTGTGACTCATTACACAGAGTCATCTTAAGACTTGCCTTACTTAGTCGTCAATCGTGACACCCAGCTAGGAGCCATAAGGTGACCTGGTAAGGAACAGTATCATTGTTCTTCATAACTGAGATGGAAATGAAGCTATATTAAATAAGAAACCACCTATGTACCTAGTTAAGTAGGGTTACCTACTTAAAGCAGGTAACCCTCCACCACAGGCATGTAGGGTAAACCCCCTGCAGAGTTAGGCAGGGTAACCCACTACCCAAATTTGGGAGGGTAACCCACTACAGGAGTCACACGGGTAACTGGCAAGGCGGGTAACAACCAGTACCTATGACAACCTAGCAAGCAGTGTAGAGTTCTTCGGTTGAGCATCATTAGTGTAATCAGACATTTTCTGACGGTTGAATCATTTATAAACATTAGAGTAGTTACACATGACTGTATGGTAACATCTATATATGTTAGGCAGACACTTGAATAGATTTTGGCGATGAAGGTATCAAGTTACCCAACCATAGGGATCTGGTATAGGATTGTGAAACTCAAGTTACCTTACCTTCAACATTACATGATTTGTGAAAAATCATAAAAGCCATTAGGGTTTGATTTAAAATGTATTGGTAAACTGCCTTTGAGATAGGTGGCAAAGTGTGACAGTTGGTAAAGATTAACAAAGCTGGGCTAAAGGAGGTGGTCATGTAACACCATATATTGCACCATTGTCACGCAGAGAAATCATGTCCGCAGGGTATATAAGGGGTAGGCAATAGTCAAAATGGCAGAGTTACAGTATTGATACCAGATGGCACCCAGGGATTACTCTACTGACATAATATCCATTGGGAAGTTTAGGAGACCTCCGAGATGGTCAACGACAAGTTGTGGACCTCCACAGGTGTCTCCTGATAATCCTCTACTGTAGAACAGCATATAGACTAGGACCTAAACTAAAACTACAAGACTTTTGCGGACTTGGAGGACATTAACTCTTATCGCGGCTTAGGTGGTTAACAAACCATTGGCTATGGGTAGCACCCATTTAGCTAACACAGAAGTGCAACTCGGCAGAGGCATTAAGTAGATACCAGCTTAGTTGCCGTTTGGCCTAGTAGACAAGAATTACTACAACACTTGCATAGACAGATTAGCCAGAGGGTAACAGAGTGTTACCTGATATATTGATTCCAATAGCGACTTGAGAGTAGGCCATTAACAAGACCATGATGGGAAAAGATTTTCTCTGAGAAGACATAATCAAGATGCATTGCGGAAAACCAGGCCAATATGGGCAGTCTCCTGATGTGACCCATCTGCAGACTTCTGAAGCTAACCCTCAGGAAGTGCCGCATTGATGAACCCAGAGTGGAGAACAGTGCTCATTTATGGGAGGCGTATGAATGGGTGTCAATAGCCTTTGTAAATCTACTTAAATAAATCAGATTGACACTCTACAATGTTAACCAACTATCCTCTCTACAAGAACATGAATTTTGTGAAGCTTCTGCTTAATGATAATAAGTTTTACTACTTAATACCTTATCTTTATTTCGACCTTATATGAACTTAGCTTTGAATCTTTAGTATAGTCTGCACCTTAGGATCCATCTTCCCACAGGGTACCTCCACCACAGTATATGGTTAAGAGCTTCGCTAGACTCTCTTCTAAGAATTGTTCCTCCTCGAGACCCCTTTCCTGAAATTTACCAGTAGTCGAATTTAAATCAATAACAAGTAGCTCAGAGTGGAAACTACCATGTCCGAAATGTCTCTTTCACGCTCCCAATAAATTACTACTACCTTGTCCTGGCCTCTCATAAACTACTATATTTTCGGACATGGTAAAGTCTTGGGAAGGCAATTGGTTAGCAAGTTGATTGAAGTGACAGCTATTTAGGTGCCTGTAGAATGTTAGATGATGATAGTCCCATATCCTAGGGGACTTATAATATCCCACATGCAGAATCCCTCCTGAGTTATACCTGTTTATGACCCTGAAGGGGTTACTTTTAAAGGGTTTACCCACAAGGTTTTCTAGCAATATGTTCTACATAAAGTGGGCCCTAGGTTTGCTGAAGCGCACACCTAACTGGAATATTTCATTAAAGACAAGCAAGGCATTTTTCCAGAGAATATTGTTTAAATGGCTATTGATAGGGTAAGAAAAGTACAGACTGCCTACCACCAGCAAGTCATGATAGTGCAAGAGCTAAAGGACAGTTTAGAGGCTCTCGAGTGGGCCGTGAAGTGAAGAGTTAGTATTACCTCCAAAAATGCTTATATTAAGGGGCAAGGTACACCCCGTCCCTTGGTCCGGAGCGAACCTATTAGCATCGCACCATATTTTCCAAAGGTCATGGGAGATGTAATCAGCTACTAGCTGTAGACACCAGCTCCAAGAAAACCTTTGGGTCTGCAGAGTCTCCAATGTATCGCAGGTTTCCACGTTTGGTTTGGCAGTCGAGGAGTGTCTAGCAAGAGGATTTTCCAGCTCTTCCAGTACTATCCATAGATCATTATGACTTGTGGCTGTGACACGGGAGAAAAAACGCCTCAAAACCAAATTGTCAACTATGGCTACTTCCGTTCCCGAGGTGCAACAACTCCCACACTTGTTCTAGAAGCTATACGACTGTATGCAGTATCAGAAGCAAGCCATTTGCCGGCCACACGACAAAACCCGCTACCACTTGTCCATCTGACAAAACCAGCGGCTTTAGCAAAGCCAACTGGCTGGTCTGCAAGGAGACGCTTTCAAGGGGCAAAGGTACAGTGGGCCACAGCTTATTGTTCCCCTATTTGTATGATCATGGGAGGAACTGTAGGGCATGTTTTCACTCTGAGGCTCCATGTACAAAGAACCCTGGTGAAGTATTAAAAGATTAGCCCTCAGGTCTAAAGTTGATAAATGACCTATTGTCGTTTCTGTACTTCGTAAGACTATACCAATGTTGAAGCATGCTCCGGTTTTTAGGGATTAATTCACAGAGGCGTAGATAAGGTTCTTGCAGCAAAGGAACCCCCTCACCCACCATGTCGACTTCAACATTGCTCTCTGCAGGAGGCCTGTGAACCTGGATTGAAGGACTACTTTAGCAGATTTGAGGAAACATTGGGACTCCATAGTTTAATAACTGGCAGAGGCAGTGATAGGAAACTACCAGGTGATGGATATATGAGCGAAGGAGGAGATCTGGGTGATTCATATTATACAAGAATTAGTAACGACTACACAACCTCGCTTACAGATCTCACCGGTTTCTGTGACAAAGAAGGTCCCAGTGGCATCAGGCCAAAATGTTACAGTATGATGAGCGATGTCTAGCCTTGATAGACTACCTTCGGAAGCCCCACAAGAAATCCTATACTTGGCAAAAGAAACCTAAGAAGTTGGGATCAATGGGTTCAAGGGAGACCCCCTGGACATACAGCAATGAATACAAAATGGAGAGATTAGGTTTGACTACTATGGATACTACAAGTTGTCGGATTTGGACAAGGTCAACCTGATTATTGCGCTTCTTGCAGTTGGCACCAAGAAATAGTATAAGAGCAGCCATGAGCACATCAACCAGGATTCAGCTCACAGGGCCGGAGTTACCGTCAACCCAAGCAACGAGTTACATACTTGTGCAGGGTATAGGCAGAGCATTGAGACCTGTTTGGGTAGTCACTTGGATTGGGATCAGACTCTTTGTGAATCCAACTGTCAGGTTATGAAGCCTGGAAAGGTAGAGCAGTTTGTCTAAGAACTCATTCGATTAGCCAGTGAGTTGCATTATAATGACATTAGTGTAACGGACAAACCTCGCACAGGTATGAACCCAGATTTTCAACATATCTGTTGGCTGAAGATTACATACTGGGGAGCATAGATCGACTACCTTAACCTTTTATACAATACTGTTCACCAACTAGAGGATGCATTATCTTTCTCCCATACAGTTGTCAAAGAAAAGCATAGTCTCCATAACGGGAGCGATCAAAGGTCGTCTAGCACTATCTGAGAGCGGTAGTAGAAGCGTGGTCCTGGGAATCACAATTCCAAAACCCCACAGGCAACGTCTAACCAGTACAAAGTTAAATAGTCTTAGTATAAGGAAAAACTCTAGAAAATTCTAATAACCTTGACTGACAAACACCGGCAGCAGACACAATGACTTTCTATGGGGTTGAGTGTCACTTTTAGAATCAGTGTAATGCTCATCAACCAGTTGTACAGTCTATCAGACCAGATCGAAAGCGAACTCCTTCTGTAGCTGGGCATGGTACTTCAACTGTGCCAAAACATCTACGCATTGAGGCTCTCCTATTGAGAAAAAGGTTACCGAGCTCTGCAGATCACCTCCCATATTTGTAGTAGATACTTACTGTAGTGAATAGATATGCTATCTCTACAACACCTAAGAAACCAGAAAGGTGAGTTCCACTCCTTGCAATTAGGCCTGGAGGGAAAGGGTAGAAAGGTATCGTAATTCGACTATGGGTGTCCCCTCCTCCATGCAAGAAAAATAGAGCTGATTCAATACTGCAGGGTAGAATTGGGAAGTGGTTTTCTTTTATATTAGGATTGCAAGGGTATATTTCTAATTTGCTTTGTGTATTGCTTTACTTGGGAGAGCACAATAGCTATGGTCTGGTTTCATCTGATTTTATTGATTCTGTACCTCAATCAGGTCAGACTTGATTAGGAATTGAAGCTTATTTTGCAAGTTAAACAGAGGAGAGTTAAATGCCTGAAATCTCGCAGACATGATGGTAAACACACTAACTATAGTTATTAAAATGGGAGATACATAATTACACTTAAGCGAAAAAAACCTGTTAGTGAAGAAAGACCAGCTAAGTTGCACTGGCTATGGGGCCCACCGCCCCACATGATGTCAATACACATAAATGATCGCTTGGATTGAAACTTTCAGAAGCAGTGGAGTAGGGAAGAAGTACTACTAATCCCAAACAATAAGGCTACTGTTGCCATGTTGAGTAGCTCATGGATCAAGAAGGGCCATCTACCATGTATACGTCCAATGTTTTTGACACCAATCTCTGATCCAAGGGGTAACCAAATTCCAGGGTGAAGGATTTTTTACATCAAAACGCGGAGAATATAGATTGGAGACCATATGAGCAATGTTATGTTCAAGCTTGGAGATATGCCTGACACCAAGATTGATGGCTATCTCCCAATGTCGTGGTTAAAGGACTATAAAACCAATAGTCGTTGGGATAAAAGCACGCAGATGTGACACTCAGAGTGTCTTCAAACGAATCGTTTAGTCGCTAAGACACATATAGAGTTTATCCCAAGCTAAGAACTCTTAGCTGAGGATTGTAGTACTGTAAATGTGTTGGGAATGGCAGTGTTTACTTGAGAAGAGGGAAAGGATATCAGTTTAATCTACTTCCTGAGTAGAAGGATTATGCAGATATTATCGGTCTAGAAAATATACCTGCAGCTCTTAGGCATTATGAGTTTGATAATAGTGTAGAACACAAACCTGGGCCTAAGCCACCCTAAGGGCCGAATTACGCTCTCTCTAAGCCAGATTTAGATGTCTTGTATGCCTACATCTATGAAATAGAGAAACAAGGAGAGACTCACTAGTTTAGCCTATTAGCTAGTGGTCCAATGCTCTTTGTTGCTAAGCCAGACAGTACGCTTCAGTTATTCATCAATTGATGTAACTCAATAAGACTAGTATAAAAATGTAAGTATCGGTTACCTTTGATGAATGCACTTTGCGATAGGCTCACAAGGGCCAGTGTGTTCACAAGGCTAGTCATGAACAATTACTATTATATCTTCTGTATGGCTCCTCGTAAGGAATGGAGAACTGCTTTAACAGTCATTTTGGCCTGTATGAGTATATTCTGATGCCACTGGCCTATGCAACCACCATCTACCTTCAAGATTATGATCAATAACATATTCAGAGATATGCTTAATGCCGGAATTATCCTTTATATGTATAATACCAACATACACTTTGACACAATTGAAGAAAATGTCTCATTGATCCCTCAGGTGATCGAAAGACTGCTAAAAGGGGGTCATTGCGTTAGCATAAAGAAGTCCACCTTCTATCAAAGGGAAGTTAAATTCTTACGCTATAAGATATCTGCGCAAGGGATATCTATGGCAAGTCAAACGGTTGTGGAGGTCATGGAGTGGAAGACTCTTCAGAATATAAATGATGTCGATTGCTTCCTCAGCTGTGCAAACCTCTAACCTCGTATCAAAAATGGGTTCAGCATGCAAGGGAAACTGTTTACAGATCTGAGTAAGATGGAGGTAAAATGGGACTAGTAGGCTAATTGTATGCAGTCATTTGAACATCTAAAAGAGTTGTTCGCTACCACTCCCATTGTGACACACTGCGATGTCTCTCGTTCAACTATGTTGGAAATAGGAGCCAGATATTCCAAAATTGGGAGCATTGCTCACGTAACTCGATAATGACGAAAACTGGCATCCTGTGGCCTTTCATAGCAGGAAGTTCCTTACCTGCGGAGATGAACTATGATATTCCTAATAAAGAGATGATGGCAATAGTTACTGCATTGAAGGAATAGTATCATCTTTGCACTCAATTATAGACCAAACAGTACTATATACAGATCACCAGAATCTGGAGTATTTTAAAAGGATAAAGGTGTTTACAGAGCACTGACCACCACTGGGCAGAATTCTTACAGCCTGTTAACATTGAGATAGTTTGCAGGGAGGGTCGGTAGTAGGAGAGGCGGATGAATTATTGCGGCATAGGGACTACCACTGGGAAGGGGGAAGTGACCCATTACCATAAATATATTTTCATGATGGGTAATGCCTCATTCAATAAGAACGCAACCACTTCTGTCCCCAGATTGTACTGACTTGTCTGGGTTATCGCTTAAATTTGATTTCTTTTAAGCCCTATGTCACGATTGGTGACTAAGTAAGGCAGGATGTTACATGACTCATAGTTATGAGACATATGGCTGTCACATTTCGCACTATGACTCCTTAGCATTAATAGGGTGTCATGTGATGCATACTAGTGCAATCCTTGTTTCATTATTATTAGTTGATTGTGCACATGACTCACACTGGTGAGTCATATAAGGTAATGAGTTTCACACATTACTCATATTATGAGTCCTAGGTTTTGCACATGTGACCACTTTGGGGCACATGACTAGTTTTATGGGTTATGATTGGTTTTGGAACATTGTGCAGTAGACTTAAGAGAGTCAGAAGATAGATTTCATACTATGACTCACTATGGGTCATAGAGGTCATGTGACTCATAATGATGAGCCTACAGGGTTAGGGTTGAGGGAAGAGTGCCTATGTAAGGACCTCTAGGCAGCCTGTAGCTAGGACCCCTCCTCTCTTCTCTTAGGAAAGAACACTACTACGCAGCTCGCAAAGCCCGCTCTACCCGTTCTACCAGTAACATCTCTGGTGCCAGGCTTGCCCGCCTTGGCTACTTCAAAGCCATAAAAAGAGCAAAAAAGGCCCACTGGATATCCCTCCTATTGAACACCACTCCCTCCTCCCTCTGGGCCACCAAGCGACTTGCTGTAGGTTCTCCCACAACCAGCTTCCCTACCCTCCCAGGGTCCGACACTCCAGAGTCCATTAATAGTGCTCTCCTCAACAACTGCTTTCTACCTCGTCCCTCCCAACGCGCCCCCTCCATCCTTCGCCCATACTCCGATACTCCTGAGCTGTCTTCAGACGAGATCTCTGCTGCCCTCAGGGCATCCTCCTCATCCTCTGCACCGGGTCCTGATACCGTCCCCTATAGGGTATGGAATGTGATCCACCGCACCAACCCTTCCTTACTAGTCGCCCTCAACTCCCATCTACTCCTCCATAGATTCCACCCTCCCTCCCTCAAAAAGGCCAATCGAGTTGTCCTGAACAAGCCAAGAAAGCTGTCCTACAACACCCCAGGCTCCTTTAGGGTCATCGTTCTTCTTGAGACAATCTCCAAGGTACTTGAGAGAATTGTCGCCTCCCGCCTCGCCCTCGGAACAAGGGCCTGTGGCATCCTCAGTCGTAACCAATGTGGCTCCCTTGCTGGCCTTTCCTCCTTTGACGCCGTCACCACCCTAGCCCATACATTACGCACACTGCACCGCCCAGCTCTACGCGTCTCCACCCTCTTCCTTGACATCAAAGGTGGTTTTGACAACGTGGACCCAAACTTTCTCTCCTCTGTACTCAGGAAAAAAGGGGTCAACGACTACCTTATCTCCTGGGTCCGGTCCTTCCTCATTGGCCGCACCTGTCCTCTTCTCTTCAAGGCCTCCACAGGAATTTTTTCTTCCGTTTCTGTCGGCACCCTACAGGGGTCTCCTGTATCTCCTTTGCTTTTTGTTCTTTAGGTTTCTTATCTTCATTTTTCCCATTCCAGGGGCCTTATACTTTCCTATGTTGATAACTTTGCATTGACTGAATCATCTTCTTCCTATCGCCACAACATTCTGCTGCTTCAAGCAGCCTTTTCCAGGATCAAGCGTCGCGGAGCAGCACGCAATATCCCCTTCTCAGTCCCCAAGACGGAGCTCATTTACTGGCGCAGCAAGAACCAGCGTGGCTCCCCTTGCATTATCCCCATACGCTTGGATGGGCAGGTCTTCCATCCCGTCAGGTAACTTAGGTGGCTGGGGTACTGGCTCACCCCATCTCTGTCCACATCAACTCACTTCTCCAAACGACTTACCCTCGCTCTGGGTGCCTTCTCCACTGTACGTAGGCTTTCCCCACCGGGGGCTGGCCTCTCCCCACACCTTAGCCACCGCCTGGCTGTCTCCTTCCTCCTCCCCATCCTCACCTATGGAGCTGACCTCTTCATACCCTCCCGCGGAATGCTATGGCACATGGACGTCTTCTGGCACTCGATCTAGAGATGGGTTACCAAGTGCTTCCGCTCCACCAGACTCTCTGTCCTCTCTCTGGAGAGCTGCCTCCCTCCTATCGGCCTCCTCTGCGCCCATCGCCGTAGGCTTGCTCCGCTCAGACTGGCATGTGCCCCACCCACTATTAACACAGCCGCTGGGCGGCTCCCCTTGGACTTTCCCTCCCTCATGCAGTCTCGCGCCCCTGCCTCGTCGCGTCACCTCACACGGCGCCTCCAACCCAATGTCATTCCTCTCCATTGGAAAACTCCCCCTCCCTCTACGCCAGTCCGCACCCTCATCCCAGTAGATCCTATGGCCCACCTCATGCTCCCCATTCTGGGATCTCTGTCCTTTGCCTCCTTGCCACATGCAGATGTCACACCTCTCTGTCCTCCTCTTCCTCCGCTCCCTGCCATGTGAGCCGCCTATACTGGCGTTAGGAGACGGGCGCACCAGATCCTCATCAACGACTAGGGAGAGGCCTGCCCTCCCCCACAATACTACCCCTACAAACCGTCCCAGTCCCCTCACCATTTCATGGGCCTCGGCAAGTTCATAGCGGGCCGCATTCACCAAATGCGTGCCAACAAGAACTACCTAGCCCTTCATACCTCCTGGGTCTCAGAAGGGGAGTCCATCCTCTGTCCACGATGCTGGGACTTCGAGAAGACTTCCAGCATGCAACACTGTCCTGCATGACCACCGCTGATGCCCACAGACCCCACCATAAAGGTGTCTTGAGGATAGGCGCGGACGACCCCATCTGGTCTTCGATAACCCTCCTCCTCAACCTGGTCGCCTATTTACAAGAGACGCAGGTTGGCTTCCCTCCGGACATTTTGCTATCCCCCCCCTCATCGCTACCTCCTTTGGTTGCCACAACCCTCATAGGGTCCCCTGCCCATACTCTCTTTTCGTCCCCAAGTTTTTGATAATTTGTGGTTTTTCCTCACCTGATGGCTTGGTTTCTGTATGTTTCCAGGGCTTGTTTTTCCTTTCTTGAGTTTACCGTACGAGCTGTATGGAGAGGGACCTGTCCCGTTGGAGCTTTATATGCCTTCGGTTTCCTCTATATTTGATTTTTAGTATTAATGTTTTGTTTATGCCATAGCTAGAGCTGCATACAAATTCTTGTACCTTAACAATGAATATATGATTTAAAAAAAAAAA
>QFET01016739.1:0-18748 GCA_003316355.1 Tuber calosporum | reverse complement strand
TCACCGGTAATGATAGTGGCTGCGGGTTTCCAGAGCCTCAGCTCTTGCAGGAAAGATTTATGTATTTAAGAGTAGTCTCCTGGCTAGCAGGAGACATCAGACTTCAGACAGATGCCTAGACAGTGAATACACTTGGTTGAACGGCGATCCTATTGTTCCCCTTCGCTCTATAGGCTATTATATTGTACTCCCCTTGTCTTCGCCTCTCAGCAGGTCTCTCTTAGACACCAAAGCGATAGCAGGCTACCGCTTAGGCTCTATTGTATAACCGTTCACACAGGCTAGTGCCTGTTACACAACTCTTAATACCCAATACAGATATATCCTCCAGCAGCTCCCTTGCCATAGCTCCCACCGCCACTAACTAGCTTGTTACAGCTTCCGATATCTCTACTATTACAGCTCCCTGCACCTTATCTTCTACGGCTCCTGCTACTTCTTCTGCCTCGGCTCCTGGTACCTTCTCTGCCACAGCTCCGGTTGCCTCTGCTGTGCCAGCTCCTCATACCTTTCTGTCCTGTCTTATAGTACCTTCTCTTCCTCAGGTCCTGGTACCTATTCAACGAAGTTATTTGAGATCGTTCCAACTGCAGCTCTCAGTAGAAAAGCCCCCTGAATACGTTATTGTAATTCTGGGATTTTGATTACTGCGTTCTGTATCATCTCCCCATTTGAGCAACCGTGTTACACATGTTTTGTGTCCACAATTATGATTTGTCTTAAAAGGATATATTGCTCCAAGTATGTCATAAATCGTGACTTAGCAATATGAAATGTTTTCAAATAACTTACGATTTCTGAGATCATTTATGATTATGATGTTTAGTTCGATTTATGTTTATTGTTTTATGACTAACAATTGTGAGGTCATATGATGTTATGACTTTCGGACCTGACTATAAGGATGTGTCAGTGGTTTTACACATGTGACGTAATTAGTGCACAGGACCTATTACGGGAATTGGATAGTATAGAGAATGTATACTATGACTCAAGTTAGGAGTCATAGGATAGTTGTATACTATGACTCACACAGAAGTCATAGTAAGGAGGTAACACACAGTAAAGGTCATTAGGGTTAATGTTGTGGGAAAAGTGTCTATATAAGGAGAATCATGAACGCAGGTATATAGCTCTTCATGCAACCACCTAGGTTACTTCATATATTTTTTTTCATCTATTAGTGCAATTTATACTTTATTTTTATTGTGACTATCTGGCTACTATCAGTCAAGGAAAGGTGATTACCTGACGTATCGCTAACGAGCAGTTGCAAGACCTAAGTGTTAAAGGACTCAGAGTTCCAATATGTGACATAAAGCTATGAGACCTGAAGAGCGGAAAGGTGCGGGATACGAATCGTTACGTGTTGCAGTGTGAGATAATAGTGTGAATTGTCCAGCAGACTTGGGATAGGTTTGTAACATTTGGTTGCGTCTTTGGCGACACTCAACCAATACAAAACAGATTTAGCTACAGATACAGAAGTACCAGACATCAACTATCCACAGACTTTCTGAGGACTACAAGTGGAACTTGGACAAGCCTTAAGTGAGATATTGCAAGAGGGATCACCAAGACCTCCAAGCCTGGTCACCCCTTAAGTAAGACCAAGATCAGGGTCAGTAAGCTCTGCAGCATCCGCAACTCACTGGATGTCCGGGGCAGCAGGACCAGCGGATACGATCATTCTACGAGAGAACAACTCCAAGAGGTGATCTGAACCGTTCAAGATTATCTACAGGAACTGGCAGTCCGCGGGCCAAAAATCAAAACCCCTGAAACATTTACCATAGACCTCACTGAACTGCGAGCATGGCTAGACCAACTTGTAATGCACTATACCGCACTAGGATGGGGAGAGAACGAAGACGAATTAATAATGTACTTTGCTAAGTCACTATTGAGGGAATCCACAGGCAAATGCATTACTCCCTATGTGGAAGTAAAGACCCCAGCCACATGGAAGGGTAGAGCAGAATTTCAAGCGACTCTGCGAATACAATTTGGTAACATGGATGCCAGAGAAACGGCAAGAAATAAAATCCAGAAAATCAAGTAAGGGAGTTGGAATGTGACCTATTTCTCGAATGAATTACTACCATTGGCAACACAAGCGGAATACGATGAAGCAACCTTGGGAAGGGCCTTCCTAAGAGGCTTACAAGAAGAAGTGCACAACGCATGGGCCATAATGGCTCAAGACTTCACTAGGACTGAGGAAATGGAAGTAAGGGCCATTAATCAGGAGAATCGCTTTGATATTATCAAACATGTGCAAGGAAGGTTAATTATAACACATATGACAACACTAGAAACTATAATAGCGCCTTCAAGATCCAACGACCACTGCGTCTCATGGAGACCCAATGGACCTGGATGTGACCAGGCGAAGGCATGCTCTCAACAGATCAAAAACCGAATATTGCAGGCGACGAAACAACAATCTGTATATGGCATGTGCAAAACTAGAACAGTTGATAAGAAACTGCACCAAACTAAGAGACGAGAAAGAGTATCTAGAGAGGACAGTAAAATTGGGTCCAGAACCCATGATGGAAACTTAGGACCGCTATCCGCGATATGGACCTCGAAAGTGAAAAGAATAAAGAGGAAAAAGCCGATGGATCCCATTAAGTGATGGTCTGAGGGACAAATAGAAAAAGACACCTATCGAACTAAGATACTTCTATGCAGCAGGAAACAACACGGGATAACCGGAATACATAAAAGACTATGTTATTGTAAAAATTCGACTACAGGGCAGAGAAAAGATTATCAGCATCAACGGAATAATCGACTAAGGAGCCACTGAGGACTTAATTGATAAAGAGGGATGTGAAAAGTATGGCATGCCTATGGCAAAAGCGGAAAAGCAACCTGAGATTTACCTTGCAGACGGCAAACTCAGCGTGATGGGCCCTGTTACTCAGACGACGACAGTACCTATAGACATCGGTAGCTATGGAGAAATGATTACCTTCCAAGTGGCAAAATTACAGAACGATGAAGCAGTTCCTGGAATGCAATGGTTGAGAGAATATAGCCTTGCAATTGATTGGGGAAAGGGGACCATCACGATTGATAGTGAGAGATGCACGACCTGGTGTTTAAAAGAGTCACTAAGGGTCTTAACAGTCCTAAAAGCGGAAGCACAGGAGGAGAACTGAGATAAGAAGTTCTCAACGGTCCAGGGAAAAGAGGATCGATGGATCCTAGTCAGAAGGCTGACTCAAGAGGCGAAAATGCCTATAGGAGGCTCATTGAGTGCGGCAGGACACGACCTGTATGCTAGCGAAAGAGCAAGAGTATGACCCAAAGGGCAAGATATTAACGGAACCGGGATAGCCATAGGATTACCACAGGGTACTTATAGGCGGATTGCACAACGATGCGGGTTAGCAGTCAAGAACAGGCTTACAACTAATGTTGGTGTAATAGATGTGGATTGTTCAGGTCAACTGAAGGTAATGATAGTGAACCTCGGGGATGAAGACTACACAGTTAACTTGGTTGACCGGATAGCACATCTAATATGCCAAAGATACCTGGACGGGGCATGTAAGGAAGTTGAAGAACTTGCAAAAACCCAACAAGAAGAGAAAGAATTCAGAAGAACGGACTAAAAGAGCGCGTAGGACAGAAACGAATCTGAGGTTACCACGAAAGATAAAGAAACGAAGCTGAAACGAATAGAAATCTGCGAGATCTCTGGTCCAGCCTTTGAGAAGTTGTACAGAAGAGGAGTGATTACAGGTATTGTTAAGTGGAACAAGGAGGACGGCCAATGGGATTTGAAGGCTATAAATGTCAGTACCAAGATGGCCATTAAGGCCAAAAAGTACCAAGGGAAATAACCCTAGGAAAAGGTAATACCAGTGGTAAATCACCAATACCACGATCTATTCGAATAAAAAGAAAAAGCCACCTTACCATGTTACAGAAAGGGAGTGGCAGACGAGATTCACCTAGAAGAAGGGAAGACTATCCCAGCAAAAAGGTTATATCTACTAGGAGCGGCAGAACTGGAGGAATTGGGAAGCTATTTAAAACAGAATCTGGAAGAGGATGGATATGAGACTCCTTCGCAGAAACAGGCGCAACCATCCTTTTCGTCAAAGACAAGGACTAAAAGTTACAACTATGACGGGATTACTGAGAACTTAATGAAGTCACGAAAAAGATTAGTTCCCACTACCACTGATTGGGGAAGGCTTGAACAAGCTGACTAGCGCCCGGTACTTTACGAAGCTGGATATTATGCTTGCATACCATAATGTGCTAATCAAGGAGCGAGACAGGTAGAAGACCACCTTTGCAATACGATATGGTACTTACGAATATTGGGTAATGCTATTTGGCCTAACCAACGTACAGGCAATTTTCAAGTTATGGATCAATTAGACGTTACGCCGATTCCTAGACATATGCTGTATAGTCTATTTGGATCACGTGTTGGTATTTTCAGAAACAATGGAATAACACCGAAATACGTCGGAAAGATTCTGGAAGCAATAGGAGAATCCGGAATGAGGAGTAAGTCTACAAAGTGCGAATTCCACAAAACTAAAGTGGAAAACTTAGGGTTTATTATCGACCAAGAAGGAGTACGAATGGATCCTATCAAGACGGCAACCCTATAGGAATGGGTAATACACAAGAACAAAACAGACATCCAGAGGTTCAGATGCTCCTGCATATTTTACCGAAGATTCATAGAAGGGTTCAGCATATCGGCAAATCCCTTATACAACCAAAAACAGAAGAATGCCAAATGGAAATGGGGAAACGAAGGGAGTGTGGCTTTCGACACGATCAGGAGAAAGATAACCTCCACCCCAGTTCTGACCCATTACAACCCAGTAAAACCGATTATGATTGAAAGCGATGCTTCGAAATATATTTGTTCGCGGATTATAATGCAACAATGCCAGGACGACAAGTGGTGATCACTAGCCTTCTGATAAAAGACAATGAAGAATGTGGAATGAAATTATAACATCCATGCCAAAGAACTATTGGCTGTAGTGTAGGCACTCAAGGAAGGGAGCAAATATGTGTTGGGAGTCAACATATGACTCGAATCCTAATTGACTATAAGAACCTAATTCTATTCACTACAACAAAGGATCTTAACGAAAGAAAGATCCGGTGGAGCAAGAAGTTAAGGCAATACAACATACAGATTAATTATTAGCCTGGAACAAAAGCCGCAAACCAGATGTAGTGACAAGGAGAAGTCAAGACATGCCTAAAGTAGACGATGATAGGATCAAGCAGAAACGAAGGATGCTGCTACCAGGAGAAACATATATTGAGGAGATGAAAATACAGGAAATGGAGACAGTAAGCTGCCCTAAAGAAGGGATTAGGAAGCTTTATGAACAGAGTGGGAAGGATCCCCACATACAAGAGATCCATAAGGCATTGGAAGATGGAACAAAAGAAATGAAGGATGTAGCCTAAGGGCTATTTCAATGTAAAGATGGATGTCTATGGTTCCAGAACACAGTCTACGTAGCAGAAGGCGAAGCGATAAGAACGGAACCTATCAGAAGGAATTACAACCTTGCACTGGCTGTACATGGAGGAACCTCGAAAACTATGGAACTAATTAGCAGCAGTTATTACTGGCCTGTAATGCGAGAAACGATCAAAAGATATGTTTGAAACTGACGCATATGTCAAAGAACGAATTCATTCCGATATGTGCCGTATGGTCAACTTCAATCGAACGAAGCTCCAGTAAAACTATGGAAATTAATATCTATGGACTTCATCATGGATTTACCAGTGTCAGACGGCTACCATGCTATCCTAGTAGTCATTGACAGGCTGACCAAGATGAGCCATTTTATTTCATGTTGGAATAATATTACGACAAAACAATTCACACAAATATTAGCCAAAGAAATCTTTCTTCTACATGGACTGCCGAAATACATTATCACTGATAGGGGCACAGTGTTCACCTCGGACTTATGGTAGGAGACAACCCTGTGGCGGGGGATCGAAAGGAAGCTAAGCACGGCCTTCCATCCGTCAACAGATGGACAGACCACAGGAACCCATGCTATACTGGAACAATACTAGTGAGCATACGTAAAATATCAACAAGATAATTGGAATGAATTATTACATTTTGCAGAGTTTGCATCTAATAACAGTCAATAAGAAACAATTGAAACACCACCCTTCTTTGCAAATTAGGGACAACACACGAAGCATGAAACAAGTGGTTATCTGATACCGGATCGAAAGATAGTGGCAAATCAGATAGACTAATGACACGAAACTATAAGCAAGGAAATGGTGGCTGTACAACTTCGACAGAAAGAAAAGTTATGCTAGACATAGAAATCCCGATCTGAATTTGAAGTCAGGAGTCATGTTATGATTCATTCCAAGGAATGTGAGAACTACAAGACCATGCAGAGAGCTTGACGATGCGATCATGGGAGCTTTAAAAATCTTGGCAAGAGTGGGAAGCAGTGCATATTAACTGGACTTTCCCCATCGATGAGAATACACAACACTATTCACATATCACTTCTAGAACCTCATCAAGACTAATGATTCCCAACACAGAACCAGTCACTGCCACTGGCAATCGAAATTGAAGGCGAAAGAGAATACGAGCAGGAAGTTATAGTCGATTCACAACTATATTACGGAAAAGTTCAATATCACACAAAGTGGATAGGATATTCTCCTGATCTTGATATAGTTTGGTAAACGGAAGAAAACTTCGAACAAGCGGATAATGCAATCTAACAATTTCATAAACGATACCAGGGTAAGCTAGGGCTGAGAAGAAATCTAAAAACAAACCACTGAATGGCAGTGGAGGAGAAATCACTTACACTAGCCCAAGATACGCGACGGTGGAGGATCGGTAAAGGGCTTCCAAACACAATGTAATGAGATGAACTAAATGCAATGATGACTATTGCAACATATAAGGGGAGACAAGGAAGGGGCCAGGATCTAGCCAAAGCAGCTGCATGCATAAACAAGATAGGAGGTGTATTCCTAGAACAATTGTCGAGGCCAAAGGGATGTGAATATCCAGGCAGGATACTACCCCAAGGCATAGGTGAAAAGAGAGGCACTAAGCAAGAAGGATGCTAAAGGCACAAAACCTCGAGGGGAATGTAAGAGAGCTGTGAAGAAACCCGAAACAAAGATACAGAAAGCCAACATATACAGGAAGATATTCAAGGCCTACACAGGAAAATTTCGGATTTGGAAATACAACAAGACGAAGCACAAGGAATGATTAGACTCATGGAGTAGACCCTCAAAGCGCAACAAGCCACTATTGCACACCAAAAATGAAGAATCGAGGTGGAAGACCTGAAGTTGGAGATGATCTAGAAACAGTTACGCATAATGGCACAAATTTTGAGAAAGTTCCTTGCGACGCAAGAAGATTTGGTGTTATGATCCTATACTGTCAGCTGACTTGCAACAGGTAACTACTTCTTGTGTGTTGGATGAAGATAACTAGGCCTTCCTTATAGTTTGGTACGGGGCGTGGCACTAATCTCAGCCACAAAGGTACAATTACGATTACAAAGAGCAATACAAAGTCAAGATCCACTTTTACTCTTAGGCCTATGCCTAGGTTATATTAATAGCCGAACCCTATAGTTCCTATCGTATAATGCCAATAGAGCAGCATGAAGGCAATGAAGGAAAGTAAGTTTTTAGGAAAGAACTTTGATGGTTGCGTGAAGAGTCCTAGCTATAGGCAGTTTTTTTGTTTTTTGTTTTTTGGAAAGCATTGATAAAGGGGTAGAAACATCATCCGATGTGACGCCAGAAGTCAGGGGCGCAGGTTTGGAGGAGGGAGGGAAAGTCCAGGGTGAGCCACCCTGCAACAGGGTAGTTGGTGGGTGGGGCGCACAACAGCGTGAGTACAGCAAGGCTATGCCGGTGAGCGCACAGGATAATGCTAGGTAGGTGGCAGCTCTACTAGGAGAGAACAGAGAGTCAGGTAGAGCGGAAGCAATTGGTAACCCATCTCTGGATCTGATGTAAGAAGATGCCCATGTGTCCTAGTATTCCCTGGGAGGGTATGAAGAGGTCAACCCCATAGGTGAGGATGAGGAGGAGAAGGGAGACAGCGAGGCGGTAGTACAGGTGGGGAGAGAGGCCCACCCCTGGTGGGGAAAGCCTTCGACAGTGGCAAGGGCGCCTTGGGCGACGGCAAATCGCTAAGAGAAAAGACTGGAGGTGGAAAGAGATGGCTTGAGCCAGTAGCCAAGCCATCTGATTGAGTTGGCAGGATTTAAGACCTGCCTATCAAGGTGTATGGGAATGATGTAACGGGAGTGTCGCTGGTTCTTAGTGCGCCAGTAGATAAGCTCCAGCTTGGGGTCTGAAAAGGGAACAATGCGGGCTGCTCTGCGACGCTTGATCCTGTAAAAAGCCACTTGCAGCAGCTGAAAATTGCCGCTATAGGAAGAAGACGATATAGTCAATGCAGTATCATCAACATTGGAATGAATAAGACCCCGGGGAAGGGAAAAATAAAGGGAAGAAACCTAAATTACTAAAGACAAAAGAGATACAGGAGACCCCAGAATGGTGCCAACAGAACCAGAGTAAAAAATTCCTGGTGAGACTTGGAAGCCAAGACGGCAGGTGTGGCCAGTGAGGAAGGATCTGATTGAGGAGATAAGTTAATGGTTGACTCATTTTTTCCTGAGTATGGAGGAGAGAAAATCAGAATCCACATTATGAAAACTCCGCTTTGATATCAAGGAAGAGGGTCGAGACGCGGAGGAGGGGGCAGTGCAAGGTGCAGATTGTATGGGCAAGAGTGGAGATGGCATCAAAGGAGGAAACACCCACAAGAGAGCCACATTGGTTAGGACTAAGGAGACCGTAAGCCCTTGCAACAAGTGCGAGGCGGGAGGCGACAATTCTCTCTAAAAGTTGAGAGATTGTCTCGTAGATGACAATGACCCTAAAGGAGGCCGGAGTGTCATAGGATGACTTACGCGGTTTATCCAGGACCATGGCATTAGCCTTTTTGAGGGAGGTGGGGTGGAAACCAAGGAGAAGAAGAGGTGATAAGATTAAAACCAGTAGGGAGGGGGCGGTGCCGTAGACTACTTTCCATACCCCATGGAGGACAGTGTCGGGACCTGGTGCTGAGGAGGAGGAGAAAGCTGAGAGGGTATCCGAAATCTCATCTGAGGACAGTTCAGGGGCATCTGAGTAGGGGCGGCCGATAGAGGGGGTGTGGGGGGAGGTACATGGGGCAAAGAAGTGATGGAGGAGAGCATTATTGTTAGACACGCGAGTGTCGGCCTCTGGGAGTGTGGGGAAGCGAGTTGTGGGGGAACCTTGAGCCAAACGTTTAGTGGCCCAGAGGTAGGAGGGGGTGGCGTGCAGGAGGAGCGAGGTCTAGTGTGCTTTATTTGCCCTCTTTATGGCTTTAAAGGAGCTGAGGTGGGTAAATCTGGCATGAGAGTTATCGCTAGTGGAGCGGGATGAGAGAGCCTTGTGAGCAGTGCAGTGGTATTCTTTCCTAAGAGTAGGGAAGAGGGGACAGGTGCGATAGGTGGGTGTGGTTGCGAACCAGGGAGAGAACAGGACCGAAATTGGTGTCAAACTATGAGGAGAGTAAAGTGGAGGTAGGGAGACAGGGGTTGTCTAGGACTGTCAACTCCTCAAGCAGGTGCGAGAATGTGGCCCTCTCAGTCAAAGCCAAGTTGGGGCAGGGAGGTGGTTGTGTGTCTTTAGGATGCTTAAAGGAAAGCAAAGCAAAATGGAGACATGGTCTGAGCCAGTTGAGGGGAGGGGAGTGCTCCAAGAGGAGAAAAAAGGGGAAAATACATGAGAGGCAAAGGAAAGATCTAAAACAGAGGGTCTGCACCCGCTGCCCAAAGGGAAGCAGGTGAAAACCCCTTGATTGTTCAAGAGCTGGTCGCCAAGCTCAGCAGCTCTTGTAAAATAGGGAAAAGAAACAGCCAACTCAGAGGTTTAGTGTGCCCTTAGCGGGTCACAGGAGGGGTGATGGATATTAAAGTCACCAAGGGAAAGCACAGGCAAGTCCTCAAAAGGAAACAACTAAAACGGAGATATGGTACGTGAGGAAGGCGCCTCTCTGGGGAGTGAATAGGATTTCAATACCCAAAGGCGCGAAATGGAAAACCCAAATAGCCTGTCTCTCTGGAAAAAATCAAGGCCCATGGTGTCAGACCTCCCAAAGAAAATGGGAAGTATGGTACTCATAGAGAGAACGGCAGAAGAAATATAGCAAGCCACCTGTGGCTTTTTAGGGGAGGAACAAGGTGAGGAGAAGGACTTGAAACCAGCAAAAGCAGGAACAGGACCTTGAAAAACCAGAGGATCCTGGATGCAGACCAGGGAAACACGAAAGGAAAGTTCAACTAAAGAATTAAAAAATCAAGAAAACATATCCCAGATACCTAGGAGGTGGTGTTGAGCGAGGGAGAAAAAGGACGAGGCCCTGGGTGCCTCATGGGGGGGAGAGGTGGTTGTGTAATTCATTTCTAGGCAGAGCTCATAGGATCACGAGTGGCAGGGGAGGGGCTGGGCACCAACTGAGTGGGAGGGGCACCATGCTGGGAGGAGGACCTGGGAATACCAGGGGCAGACTGGGTAGGCCTTATGGGCCTGGGGATGGTTAGGTCCACGCCAGGACCCAAGGAACCTGGAGGCGGAGAGGATGGTCATGAGACCATTGTAGAGCGGGGGGGGAGTTAAGGCATAACGTCTATCTCGTTGTTATGTGTAGGGGGCTTGGTGGGAGTGGATGGATAGGGTGGATGAGGTGGGGGCCTATAGGGGCGGTCTCGATCGCGAGCTGAGTGATCCCTATTGCAGTTTGGGTAGCGTGTTGGTAAGGTCAGGCAGCAACTGAGTACGGCTTTGGTGTTGCCCTACTAGGAGCATGAGGCATTGGAGCATATGTAGTCGGCTCTGGTCTAGTGGAGGAAACAGAAGGGGAAGACTGGCTTGGGCATCTTGCATCGGGGGGCCACATCACCAAAGGCCCCACAGTTGTGGCACTGCATGTAGGGGGAGAAGGAGAAGGCCCTCTAAGACCTTCTGTTTGCTGTGAAGGGAGGAACATGTGTGAGGAGGGAGGATGCGTGTGCAGGGGCTGTAGTAATAACGACCAAACCGGCGTGATTGAGGCGTGAGGCTTGGTCGTTAATAAAGAACCTAGCCGAGAGGACGGGTACGCCAGTAGAGTTAAGGAAGGAAGTGGAGAGGCGGGAGAAGAGATCCTCTTCATTCACAAGGAGGCAGGAGGAGGGGACAGACTGGATAGCTATCTGAACGGCTGATGGGAGCCGGATGGAAGGGGAGCCAGTAGTGGTCGCCGACTAGAAAAGTTTGGGTGAGGGGCCTGGTGAGGGCTTCAAAACACAGGTAATAACAGAAGGCAGGGACTTGGCCATCGAGACCAGTGAGTGAGACAGAGCTACGATCGTTGACCCAGGCCTTAAAACTACAGGGAAGAGTTAAGTTGGCATCAACCAGGACTGCTGCAGCTAGGTCAGGGAGTAGGCCAGATATGACCGTGGCATGAGGGCGGAGGGTTGGCAAGGAAAGAGGGGCCAAAAGCCTATGGGCTGCAGTGGTTAAGGGGAGTGGAGATGGTAGCTCTGTAATTGATGGGACGGGGAGCCAGAAGTGAATGGGACCGGGGTGGCTTGGATGGCAGCTGATGACGTAATCAGGGCCGCAGAGAGAGGGCTTGCTGGAAACCTTCTCCTATTCCTTATACCTACTACCATCTGGGCATGAGACGGGGCGCAAGTATTAGGATCCCGGGTCTGATTAGCAGAGAAACCATGAATTACCAGGGTGGGGCCTTCAGTAGCAGGGGCTCGAGGTGGGGGAGGAGGGGCAGAAGGGGGCCCTGAGTGTCTCTGGGTATTGCCAGAAAGGGCAGGAATAGCGGGAGCGGTAGAGGCGGTACGAGAAGGGGCCATTGTGACGCAGTTGGTCAAGTTGTGAAGCCCAGAACGGATTTAAGCGAGGCTGATGGCTGCAGGGTCAGGTGAGGGAGCGGAGTTGGGTGAGCCGGCACTGAGAAGTGCAAGCGTAGAGGAGATAGAGTCCAGCTGGGCACCAAGGGCAGAAATTTCATCAAGGGTGCCGAAAAGGAGCGGGATTAGAGTAATATCTCTAGTAGAGAGGTCATCGAGGCGAGAGTCAGTAAGGGTGGGGACCTGAGCAGAGGAGAAGTTGATGACTTCCTTGGTCTCATCCAGTAAGGAGGAGAGGAACCTGAGGTGAGGGGGGATGTCCACCGTGGAGGGAGTGGGGGAGGGAGGTGCAGGAGCGGAGGCGAAGGGAGAGGAAGGAGAGGGACCAGCTTGTGCCATGTGTAACCGGTATTGGTTACTATTGCTAAGGCTGACAAGGCTAACGGAAACCAGCAGGGCTAGTAAGGGGTTAGTTTATTTTGTCATTGGTTTCAAGTATCATTTGATACTTAGTTTGTTTTATGTTGGGTTTCATGTATCAGGCTGATACCCGATATATTTTATGTTTTGTTTCATGTATCGGGATGATACATATTTTGTTTCCAGTACCATTTTGGTGGATGAGGCATTTGTTTGATTGGAGGACTTTACAAGCGGAGCTTGGTTATGTCCGTTGATTGGAAATCAAATGGAAGAAGATGGAAAGCTTTGGAAAAGCGAGATCATGTATTTAAGACTGCCCCTCTGGTGCTTACATAGGGCAGACTTCGACAGACAGAGTTTTCAATATACTTGGTTGGGCAGTTACTTCTTTTCAGTTCGCACGAAACCACAGCAAGTAAGTCTAGGACTTAGCGAAGCTGGCGATATAGTAATCGATGGCTGTTTGACAACCTATCGAGATATCCGGTAGCTATCACTCACTTGATGTCCCGACAGTTTGGGATCTGGGTTAGTTATTGTTATACCTTACCGAGACGCATCACTCTGGTGCCTGATACACCCAGAGGAGCGTTACATTTTTTTAACTTCAACAAGTAGTTGAGTTAGAAGCAGGAAGAGGTTAGGAAACCTCAGGCTTGCAAAAGGTTGCCCAGAATAGGTGACGAGAGACTTCAGACGAGGTCAGGTAAGCAGATCCTGCGACAGGAACTTACCAAAAAGAAAGGCAGTCAGAGCACCAAAGGCGAACAATCTACGGCAACCAGCTTCAAAGTAGACGGAGCAGGAAGACAGTTATCGCAAGACGAAGCAAAGCAATTGCTAGCGGAATCGGCGAAGGAACTCGCCAAAGGAAAAGCGAGAACTCCAGGAGAGTTCCCCGGTATGCCAAAGTGCTTGAAGGGAAAGCAAGTAGCAACAGCCAAGGACGATTCAAGCAGCTCAGACAGTGAAGAGGGCTCTGATAGCTCTAGTGATTCTGACGACATGTCGAATCCAGGATCTAGTAATGCGCCAGTGGCTAGAGAGTCAACACCAGCAACTACAGCGAAGCTTAGCATCAAGGTTCCTATACCAAAGAAGTTCAGTGGTGAAGGAGAAGACCTTAAGCCAGAAGAGTTCGATTGTTGGTACCAGTCAGTCCAGTTATACCTAAGACTACACGGAGTCAACTCCAAAACAGATGGAGCGTGAAACTATTGGATACTGTACACCGAAGGGAGAGCTCAAGAAGCAGCTTTCTAGGCGGCAGAAAACTATGGCGAAGATCTAACCAGAGATCAGCTTATCGATTGGTTAAGAGATTGATTCCAGTCATCCAGACAGAAGGATGACCTTTACAAACGATTCCAAGAGATTGAACAAGGCAAGAATGGGAAGACGCAGCGCATCATGACAGTGGCTGCAGATCTGTTGATGTACCGATCACAACTACCAGAAGGCACTATTTCCGAATATGCATTCATGCAAAGGTTCTTCCAATGTATGCACACTAGGCTAAAGCGAGACGTCGAAACAAGGTATGATTCTAGCGAAACAATCCAGACCACAATAGCCTATGCAGAAAGAGTCGATGCAATCCTCCACAATACAGGAGCCTATGGAAAGGATAAGCAGAATGATCGATACAAGGAAGACAACTCCAAGAAGGACAACAAACCCCAATGGAGGAAAAAGGAATCTAGCAAAACAAAGACTACAAGAGAAAAAGGAGCCTGCTTTACCTGCGGTGGTAAAGGACACATGGCAAAGGATTGTACCAACAAAAGCAACAAAGGCAAAGGAAAGACACCTAAAAAGGAAACATCATCAAACAGAGTTGAAGAGGGCAGCAGCGAAGATGAAGTATATGTCAATGCCCTAGAAGTCGAGACCAATGCAGAAGCACAGAACACGCTACCCAAGGGAGATAAGAGCCACACAGCATTGGCGGGAACGATCCTGATTAACGGCAAACAAGTGAGAGTCCTATTCGATACAGGAACAATAGGAACAGACCTATTAAGCACAACCTTTGTCACTACACATGGAATCCCATGTACCGAAACGGCAACCCCTGCAACCATTCATATGGCCATGTAAGGGTCACGATCTGAATCCCAGAAAGAATATAACGTCAGCATAGCAATTGGGAAGATGAAGACTACTGGCAATAAAATGATGGTGGGAAACCTAGCCAAGTACGACGCATTGATTGGAATGCCATTCCTATCACGAAACAAAGCATCAGTCGAATGTGGAAAGCTGCGGAATCACTTTCCTGACCAAGATATGGGTCAATTGCACGCCAACAAGTGCCAGAATTCGAGCAGCTGAAACTAGCACAGAAGAGATAATGGAACAATAACCGTAGGTATTGCCAGATCCGATTCCTGAAAGGTTACCACCATTAAGGAAGATCAACCACCGAATCAGATTGAAGGATCCAGAGAATCTGAAGACAATGCCAACATACTCAGTACCAGAAAAGTACGAGATTCGACTAAAGGCATGGCTGGACCAGAAATAGCGAGAAGGAGTTATCAAACGAGATAAAGCGCCGGGAGCAGCAGCGATATTTGTGTCAGTCAAAGGAAAGTCTGATGGCAGGATCAGATGCCTAGCGGACCTTACAGCAAGAAATGACAATACTCAGAAGGATGACGAACCTATTCCGAAGTAGAGGAGATTGCTCAATGCACTAGCAAGGGCGCGATACAGGAGCAAGATTGACCTAAACGATGCCTATTTTCAAACCAGAGTGCACGCTGACGATGTTAAATATAACAGTTTCAAAACACCCTTTGGGGGTTTCATTAGTAAGGTTATGTTACAAGGAGACATGAATGCACCAGGAACATTCATGAGGATCATGTCAGATCTGCTTGCCAACTACCTGAGAGAATTTGTGTGGGTGTATATCGACGATATACTCAAATCCTCCTATACAGAGTCCTACCACTAGAAACACATTAAAGCGGTCTGTGACAAGTTGGAAAAAGCGTGGTTCTTTGCCAGCAGAAAGAAGTTGTACTTCTTCACTAAGGAATTACTAGTACTAGGCCACATTATCGACGACAAGGGGCTTAGAGCATCACCTGAAAAGATCTGGAGGATTGAGGAGTGGGAAACACCAAAGAATAAGAAACAACTTCAGGAGTTCCGAGGATTGGTAAACTACATTAGCCAATTCCTAGCACACATTGCTACTATAACAGCATCCTTGACGGATCTTACAGGAAATGAGGAGTTTGTCTGGACCCCTATACATGACTAATCCATCGAGAATGTGAAGGAAATCGCCAAACAGAATCAGGTCATGAGACCGATCAACCACACCTCAGGACAAAAGATATGGCTCATTACGGATGCCTCTGACTCAGGGGTAGGAGCTTGGGTAGGACAAGGAAACACACCTGAAACGGCGAGGCCAGTGGCATTGTACAGCAGGAAATTCACCCACTCACAAATGAATTACAGAACTACCGATAAGGAGGCACTTGCAATTATGGATGCCTTAACCTCCTATGATCATATTCTTGCAGGGCATGAATTTACGATCATAACCGACCACCAACCACTGGTGTGCCTGAAGACACCCAAGAACCTCTCACGCAAGCAGCTGAGGTGGCCAACGCACTTGGGGAAATACGAGGCAAAGATATGTTATAGGTCAGGGAAGGGAAACTATTAAGCTGACGCTCTTTCCCGTCTTTATGAGCAATTTGATCCAGAACCAAACTACGCTCAAGATCCTACCAACGAAGAAGATTCAAACCCTCATAACATACCTTTTACATTCTCAAATATGTCACGCTTTGAACCACTTCCTGTTGAGGAACCACTTTCATTAAATAACTCAGATTGCTCTATCAGGGCAGGAAACGATTGGGGAGACAGAGTCACCCTAGAGATTAGCGATGATGAGAAAAATCATGCGGCCATGCACGGGAGCGCATGCTACGATCGTCAGTGTACCAACCATGAGGACGAGACACTTAGAGACAAGATAGTTCTACTCGAGCTAGTCTCTACCTACGAAGAAAGGAATAGCATCTTGCTACCTCCACGACCAGTATTCGATCTGAATGCTATCAGAGGACGTTTGAATGAACAACTAGGGGATATGAGTTCGTATTATCAGGACCAGTAGAGTCCTTACCAACACCTACCAAAGGAGCCTAAGCGGCCCCTCTACTCCAATGCGGCACTAGGCCAACCAAGGCTTATACCAGTCATCGAACCACCAACCCTCCCACACCACCAGCGTATACTCTACGAGCTTTACGAGGACGAGGAGGAGGAAGAACCACGCCTGGAGCGAGTACAGGATGAACGGGATACGGCAGCAGTAGTGGCAGAAATAAGCAGCCAATGGTGAAGACAGATGGTGGAAGCCTACAGGAACGATGAACTATACAAGCAGGCTTCTGACGCTAGCAACACTGGAAGAGGTGGCAAGCTATCCTAATATAGGATCGGCGATGGACTAATGTATGCAACAACCAGGGGAGGTCAAGATTGCCTATACATACCTAAGGGACATGCAGTGAATGGAATGACACTCATGGAGATCGTTATTGATGAGATTCACAACAGAGGACACCATAGCGCATATAGGAGCCTACGCTATGCTACAGAATACATATTATGGCCCTAGATGAGGAAGGATTTTCGAGACTATGTTCGCCAATGCGATTTATGCCGAAGGAATAAGGAACGCAACAAGCTACCTGAAGGAGAGCCACAGTCTATGCTAGTACCCTCAGAGATATTCACCTCCTAGGCTATCGACTTTGCAGGACCATTCAACAAATCTGGAAACAACAAGTACGATACAGTACTAGTGGTTGTCGATAGGGCGGTTGGATTCACTTGGTTTATCCCTACACATTCAAACAGTCAAGCTATAGAGACCCTCAGCCTCCTCCGGCACCATATTTTCACTCCATATGGACTACCTACGTTGATTATGAGCGATGCTGACCCACGTTTTACCTCACGATTTTAGGCCCAAAGCATGAAGTCTTTGGGGATCGAGCACATCAAGGCAGTACCTGGACACCACAAAACCAACGGCCAGGTTGAGAGAAAGATTAGGGAACTTAAGACCGCCTTGAGGAATGTTGTTAACAAGCGCCAGAACAATTGGTTACTTGCGCTTCCCGAGTTAGCAGCCTACGAGAATGCAGTACATTCTGATGTCCTGAACATGTCACCATACAAAGCCGTGTACGGACGAGATTACCCGATGCTGTCGACCATCAGAGTCAGAAATACCCATGTGCCTGCCTCCGATGACTTCCGGAACAGATACCGGGAATTGGGTAATGAGGCCTATCAATCTGTCAAGATGGCAAGATTTAGGAGCACTAGGATGGCAGCAAGAAGAAGGACGACATACAAACCCATTGATGTGGGCGAACGATTGTTAGTTTGGGGGGACCTGTTCGCTACAGAATCTGGTAGAAGCAAGAAACTTGAACCCAGATGGCGAGGACCCTTCGAGGTGTTGGAATACGACTCCTACACGCAGAACTACACAATTAAGATGGACGCTAGGATTTACCGCCGCAAGGAAGGGGTATTTCATTGCTCTACAGTTAAGAGGTTCATGGAGAACGATGACGATAGATTCCCTGGCAGAGCCTATGCGAAACCAGCACCCATCCTCATTGAAGAAGTACCGGAATGGGAAGTTGAACAAGTGTTGGACCACCGCCAGCACTATGGACGAGACCAGTTTCTTGTTAAGTGGAAAGGTTATACAGATTCTGAGAACAGCTGGGAGCCTGACGAAGGATTAGAGAACGCTATGAACCTTTTTCAGGAATGGTGGACAGATAACTGTCCCGGCGACGAGTTTCCTATCATTACTGGATACATCGAGATCGGATTCACGCCAAAGACACCAGTATACGGGGAGTTTGCTGATGAACGAAAGGTGGACGATGGATTTTGGAAACCCTACTTGGAGAGCGACTATGACGACTCTGGAGTTTCTGATAATGGCGAGGTTATCAAAACTTGGTTTTGATTAGGATTTTGATGTTAGGAAATTTGTTTTTATTTTTGTTTTTTGTTTTTGGAAACAGTGGTTTTGTTTCCAGGGTGTAACCGGTATTGGTTACTATTGCTAAGGCTGATAAGGCTTACGGAAACTAGCAGGGCTAGTAAGGGTGTTACGATCCTATGCTGTAAGCTGGTTTTGCAACAGGTAACTACTTCTCTTTGGGTGGGATGAATATAACCGGGCCGAGGTAATAGTCCGGTACGGGGCGTGGCGCTAAATTCAGCCACCAGGGTAGGAGTACTATTGCAACGAGTAGTACTAGGCGGATTTCCACTAT
>QFET01016698.1:0-21867 GCA_003316355.1 Tuber calosporum | reverse complement strand
GGCAAGAGTTTCAAGCGGGAGGAAAATAGAGGGCGCGGAGCGTGTCCCTTAACTACGGGAGACTGCTAACTATTTATACACTTTTCCCAGTACTTAGGTTGGCCATATAAAAGAAGTATCCTTGGAAACTTTGGCCATGGTCTAAACAGTGCGAACACTGTTTGACCCTGAAGATGTATGACCCCACTTCAGCAAATGATCCCCAGGACTATCTATTTGTTTGAGGATGTCAAGCACTCCACTAGTAGATAGCCTTCGATCTCTTTGCCAAATGAACTAAGTTCAAATTGATGCCGCCAATTTGCGAACATCATACGGAATACCAGGTGATCAGTCTAGATGGCCGTCTTTCCTGCATATATGCACTCATGTGCATATGCATTCGGATTATCAAGAATGCAGAATACGTAATAGATCCACTTGGATAAATTACTCTATCATCTTTCACCGAGGCTGATTAGTTCTGGATACGATCCTACTTCTTGCCAGTGTAGGTTGTAGTCAATATAGTCACCTCCCGGAGCTATATACCATCACATCTTTTGACTCGAAAGTCTAGTACTATATCCAATATGTGTAACAGTATAGGTTGTGACCTGCTACTAACTTTGAATCTCAAATCCGGATTCTTGCTTCCTGTTGTAGCCTTTTAAACCTAACCAAATTGTTTGTATCCTTTTAAGGTAGTCCCAGCAAGGGTTGTTCTAAGTTTTCTTTACCCGATCTAACTGAGACACCTAAGTTTCGGTTATTCTGGAGGGTTTCAAAGTGATGAGACTGAAGTATAACCTGCTTGTCATGCTCAGCTCCCCCTTCAGGGCGGTAATCTGGCCGCCCACTTAATGCATGAGGTTTGCCTCCTCTGGTTCCGGGCCTGTAAATGATTTTAAAGTTAAGATCGGTTAACCTTTGGGCCGATTGGATTTGTCTTGCTGATCAGGCCTTTGTTTTGAGAAAGTATTGTAGATTTTGATGATCTGTATATATGGTGAGAGGTTCATCAGTCCCTGCCAGGAGGTGATGCCATTCTTCCAATGCAACAAATATTGCCAATAATTCCTTATCATGGATATCATAGTTGTGTTCTGCAGAAGTAAGCTTTCTGGAATAGAATGCAACAGGAGGCACACTCTTTTCCATATCTTGGGAAAGAAGACATCCAGGAGCATAATCGCTTGCATCTGTTTCTACAACTGTTTCTCTTTCAGGATGACAGTGACATAGTATAGGAGGTGTAATGAACCATTGTTTGAGTTCATTAAAAGCTATTTGTAGAGTTTCTCTCCAAGCAAAATCCTACAGATTTCCTTTTAGTAAATCAGTAATTGGTGCACATAGTGTAGAGAATTTCTTTATGAATCATCGGTAAAAATTGGCGAATCCCATATAGATTTGATTTCCTTATACCGATGTTGGTGGTTTCCAGGTTTTGATTGATTCAACTTTGCAGTTGCTCATAGTGACTCTATCAATAGCTACTATATACCAGAGAAAATCCACTGATTTGACATGCAAGGTGCTTTTTGCCATGGATATGCCCATATGATACTCTTTTAGTTGTTGCAGTACCTTTTTTACTAATGTGACATGATCCTTTTCAGCTTTAGAGTATATGAGTATATCGTCGATATATCCCACCACTCCTTCATCAAGGAAGTGTTTCAGAATCATAGTTATAATTGACTGGAATGTTGCAGGTACATTGACAAGTCCAACTAGCATGTCCTTGTATTCATCAAGGCTATATCTTGTGCGAAGGGCAGTTTACCATTTATCACCCTTTTGTATACAGACAAGATGGTATCCAGCTTTGAGGTTCAGCTTGGTGAATATAGTTGCTCTTTGAACACAGTCGCGAAGTTCAGTCATTAGAGGAAGAGAGTATTTATTGTGGATAGTGACTTTTTTCAAACCTCTGTAGTCTACTACCAATCTGAGGCATCCATCTGGTTTAGAAACAAAATTTATTGGTACTCCGGCTGGAGACTTGCGTGGGGATATCTTTTCTTGTGTTAACATATTATCCAATTATGTTCTTAGTACTCTTAACTGCTTTTCTGACAGTGGATAGATTAGTCCCCAGGGTGGTTGAGAGTCTGGTTTAAGGTCAATAATATGATCAAAGGTTGGATGAGACAGTAGTTTGGCTGCAGTTGACAGGTGAAAGAGGTCCTTTTAGTCGTGGCACTGAGTGGGAACAAAATCGAGGACTATTTCTTCCTCATCATCTATTCTTGCAATTCTTCCAATATCTACTGCCCCCTGGTCTTGCAACACCTCCTCATCCTATTCGACAGATATGCCTGCGTCTTCAAGTTAGAGATGTAGGTGATATCCCGGAGCCTCAAAACTCTAGTTTCCTGAATTATGAATTCCCTTTATTGGATGTTCATCATTCCACAACCCAAATGGTATTATTATTCCAGATTTGCCTGTATGTGCGATTTCACTTACAATTTTGGACAAGTGTTTGTTTTTTCCTATCTTCAGGTAGAGGGGACAGGTATAATCTCTTCCAGTAGAGAATTTGTCTTCTGTAAATCCTAAAATAGGATTAGGATCCTCACGAGACTCACAAGGAATAATCAATTCATTTTGCAATTTTTCATGAATAACACGAATATTGGATACTAAGTCTTGTAGGACTTTTATGCGATAAGGTATCTCATATCTATAGACATGTGCGTCGCCTTCTGGACATTGGTAGCCTTTTGGTTCTTTATTCTCCTGCTTTTAATGCTTATATGACTGTGTTATATATGTTTGTCCTCACTAGAAAAAATGATGACATATATGTTTGATGTTCGTGACAATGCCTGCGTCGTTTCGACCAGAGAAGTCTCCTTAGACCAACTAGAATACCATAACCTAATTAATGAGATTCTCAGTGGCCTACAACAAGCGGTTTTTACCCCTTGCCGAGGGTCCCCCACAAAATTCAAAATTCCTATTCTCATAGGTGACATGCGTGCATAATTATGCACATGATTTTTATGCTTAGCAAATATGCATAGCTATCAGAAATATCCGCTGGGGTTTTTTGGATAATCTTAGCTATGTTTTGAGGGCAATTTCCTAAAAGGGTTGATTGTTTTAGAAAAGAAAATAGATTTCCGAAAAATATGTTAAATTCTGGAAAGGTCAATGCTTTCCAAATTTGGAATAGCTCATCCTATCATAGAAATAATAGACTTTGAAACCTTAGCAATTTTGCAAAAAACCTAGAAAATTAGAGTATAAGATGTGTTGTCTATTTATACAGTTGGCCCCTTCTGGGGTCATGGCCTAGTCAGTTGCATTTGGGATTGGCCTGCTAAAAGCATCAGGATAGAGGTAACGTGTGCATTCTAACCCCACCGAGGCCAACGCTCTAGATAATTGTACCTTTAGGACAATGCCCAACGCATTATCAGGTCTGGTGACTAAACTGGCTGTTCAGCCCTACTTGGAAAAGATTTTGGTTTGCCCAAACTGAAAGTCCCCAGGTGGTTTAATCAGGCTAACTGGCTGCTATTTCCCTGCATAGCATAAAGGACAACGGACTCAATGAGGAGCTAAAACCCCAGGTCCTTACGGGCTCGAAGTTGAACCAACCCAAATAACCAAAAATTATTTTAAGCCTTTCCAGTCCCTTGGACCATGACACTGGTTGGGACCCAGGGCAGGGTCCTCTAACTAAGGGCCCCGTTTCGGCTAATCATTTTGGAAGGGAATCTTGCCTGCTTTCATTTGCACAATTTTTCATTTCAGGAGCATACCTGGTGGTTGTCATACTGGCCTTTGAAAAATGGTCGAGACTTGATTGTTTCGCCGGATCAAAGATGCGACTGCCCCCTTTTGTCACTCTTCTAAAGGTTTGCTCCACCATTCTCTGTCCACTAACTGTGTTCTCTTAAGGACTCATGGGATTAGGGACAATTTTCCTTGTGCTTCTATTCTGATAGTACCTGCGAAGGCCAGTAATCCTCACTCCCTAGCCAGGAGGGATCCCTTATTTTGATTCCCGTTACTAGTTTCCTGATACTTGGAATACCCAATCCCTGTTACCATAGGTGTCCTAAGGGATATTTCTGTGTCCGATAATTCCCATAACCGAGGTGAAGCTCTGCTTTGTATGTTGTTCACCTTTACTTGATTATGTCTTGCTATGAGCTTTACTGTCAGTAGTTTGGGTGGAAATTTTGGTTGGTCCTTTATTGTCTGTTTACCGAAAGCCCTAACTACTACTATATCTTTCCAACATTTTCGCCTGGTGTAGCTGTTGAGGCCACAGCAAGTGCATTCCTTCCCTTCTTTTTGCTTATCAACCACCTCTTGTGAGATTCTATCATGAGCCTTCTTCCAGTCAGTATGCCTATCTTGGTTTGCTTTACCACTTTCTTTGTTCATGGATCAGCCTTAGCTGTCTTGCATTGTGAGGAGTTGTTCCTTTGTTTCTGGTTGGTGTATCCTTGTTTGATATTGACATCCTAATTGGTGTTATCGTATTTTTGCTTGAATTATCCTCTGGATGATGATTCTCCTTTGCAAAGTTTTCGCCGTTCCAGAAATTCCTCCTGCTGCCTGCCAACCTCCCATATGGTTTGTATCCATTCTTCATCAGAGGTGAATTTTTGATGGGATAACTGTCCCAAAGTTTCTTCAGCATATTTGTTTTCCACATGCACCCTCCAACTGATTGCAGTAAGTTTGGCCTTGATATGAAGGTTTTCGTGAAGTAGAAGATAAGTGTCTATCTTTCCCTTATAAACTAACTTGGTCATTTCTTCTATGGATTGTCTTTCCTCTTCAATGCTGATATACTGCTTTTTGATTTCTTGCTGAAAACAATCCAAGGTGGAATAGTCCAGGTGTTACAATCCTATTCTATCAGTTATCATGCAACAGGTGACCACTTCACTGTAGAGAGAACCAGTATGACTGAGTCTTCCTTAATGTCCATAGATTGAACTCAGGTTGTTATTGGGCGTAGCTCTAATCCCACCACCAAGGGAGGAGTACTATTGCAATAAGTAGTACTAGGCAAAGATCTACTATTGCTCTTAGGCCTATGCCGACATTGTATTGATAGCCAAACTCTATGGTACCTATCGTACAACGCCAATAGATGAGTGGGACGTTAAAGAGGTAAAGTATTTGTAGAAGAAGGAACTTAGATGGTTGCGTGAAAAGTCCTAACTACAGGCCGCCTAGAGGTCCTGATATAGGCACTCTGCCCTCAACCCAAACGCTAGTGACTCATACTTATGAGTCAAACGACCTGTATGACTCATTGTGAGTCATAGTATAAAATCTAATAGCTGTCTCTCCTGAGCCAACTGCACAATATATTAAAACTAATCATAACTCATAAAACAAGTCATGTGTCCAAGAGGGGTGATATGCGCAGAACCCAGGACTCAAACTGTGAGTCATGTGTGAAACTCATTATATCATGTGACTATCAAACATGAGTCATGCACTCGATTAACCAATTACAATATTATAATATTTGCACTAGTGTGTATCATGTGAAACTCTATGACTCTTAATGAGTCATAGTGCAAATATCCAACCCTTGTGACTCATAACCATGAGTTATGTGAAAACCTGCCTTGCTTAGTCATCAATCATGACAACAGGTCTCGAGTATATCTACCTAATCCATCCATCACCTTTTGGTATTTCTCTGAGATAGGGCGCTACTTGGTTCCTCCTTGTTTTCCCCAAGGCCAAAACTATTTGGTCTGCATGATTTTCGCACTGGGTAGGGTTGCGATTGATATAGTCTTGACAGGCTATTTTCAAATTCCGAAGATCTTGGTGTCATTTCCTTCAAAGAAGTAGGGTGGTTCTGCTATTAGCTTCACTGGTTGGGATAGTCCACTGATATGTTCTAAGAAAGCCAAAGTTAACCTGTCTTCTGTTACATCATTTCTGGGAATAGATGGTAAATGGAGAGGGTGTTCCGGCCTGCCGTCTTCTCTGCCCAGTTAATCCTCTTCATCACTATCAGACCCATTATTATTTTCTGGGTCAAGGGCATCACCAAGGTTACCTGGTTATGGTGGCAGTGGTAGAATCTTTTTTCCATGGTCAACTCCTTTTCCTTTGTCCCTCCTAGGTGTCCATGCTGATTCTTTTGTTGGAACTGCACCATCTATTGGTATAATGGGTGGTTGTCCTTAGTTGGATGACCCTGGATCACCATAACTGAGCCCATGCTAAGTTGGTAGTGTGACTGGTTTATCGGCCAGCTGACGTACCAAGACGTCAAGGTATACCTTTATACCTTCACTCTGTTGTGGTTGATGTTGAGCTGCAATTTCTTGTTGCTCAGTTATCTTCAGGTTCTATTCTTGTTCCTGCTAATGTAATTTAGCATTTATATCTATTAGCGCATTTTCCAGAATCTGATCCCAAGTTACCAAGATATGGACCTGTTGTTACTGTTCAGCCTGTTGGCGTCAGAATTCTTCCAGAACCTGGGCACTGAAACTTTGCTGCTCCCTTTCGGTATTGCAACTCAGCCATTCAAGTGCGTGGCGGCCTTCCTGTATATGAGCATCGTTGATAACCTCACCTCTAGCCATACGGCTTTGCAATAATTCTAGCATTATAAACCTTAGCCTAGCCTCTTGTGATAATGCTGAGATCGCTATATGATTCTCATCTGCACTTTCTTTCAAGTATCAGTCCAGGTGGAGTAATGCATAGAAAACATTTTGATGGAAGTTATCTTGACTGCTGACAGGTTTCTTAGCTTGCTCAGCACGTTTCTGAACTCTGGAAGGTGGTTGATCCAAATGGGTAATGAAGAGCTGGTATGACTTCAGGACAAAATCAAGGAAGCTGAAGTGGTTGATTCAGTATCGTCTTTTTCAATCATCCTATCGGGCCCCAAGGGACTTGCAACTTGTGTCTCATCTTGTTCCATAGCTATGGCAGCTTGCTTATAAACTCTGATAGTTTCGGTATATGAAAATTTAAAATGACCAGTAGTCAGGCCTCCCAGCCTGAAAGTCGTATCCAGAAGAATAATCTGACCACTCAGAATCCCAGTCCTGAAATTCCTACCACTCAAAGTCTTGACCATGTAAGTGTGAGTAAATTCGTGAAAGGTTCTCTGGTGTGAGAACTAAAAAAGGTTAAATAAACTACGCTGGTTCAACTATTTTAAATAGTGGAATATCTGCCAGGTCAGCAGCAAGTATCTCTTCAAAAGAAGATATGGTAAATAAAAGATCAAATTTTAGGATAGGTTGTCTTGATTATAAATTATCAGAGGTACTTCTTAGTTGTTGATTCAGTAAAGATTCAAACATTCAATATGAGGAGTTAGGGTTGAGTCGATGATCTTCCATATACTTTGGATTGATTATAATTTGCATTTAGTGAATGCAGTTATCCACTGTCTGTCTTGTTGATTTATTTTTTCAGTATGCCTTTAGTGTATAGCGGATAAATATATAGGCGCTATTCTTTGGAGATTGAGTTCGTATACTTTGCAGCAAATGGGGAATACATTATCAAAGTTTTGAGGTCGACAGTGCCCACAATGTTTGCACTGATGAAAACTTTGAGCGTTATGGTATTCTTCAGGCATAAGATGAAATTATCGTCAGAATACTGTGGAGCTTTGGTGACAAGGGAATAACAATGTAGTATTATGGGTAGCCAATTCGGTACTGTTGAATTGCCTAGGCTGTAGCTGTATCGTGAGGGTAGGAGAACTGTTAGGTAGGCTCTGTTCGGAATAAAGGATCAAGGTAGATGTTTTCTGGAAAGCTTTTAAAGTTGTTAACTAATAACTGAATATATTGTTAAGGTCTCTTCTCTGTTGCTTAATGATCCCTTAACTATAGGGGACTGCAGGCTATTTAACCAATTCTCTCGGTACTTAGGTTAGCTATATATATAAAGTATCCTTAGATACCTTGGCCATGGTTATAAAAAGTAGAAACCCTGTTTGTCACAGAAAATGTATGCCCCGATAGATGAAATGACCCTTAGAATTATCTAGAACTCTTAGGGTATCTAGCCCTCCACTAATAGATAGCCATCGATCCATTTGCCTAATAAACTATGTTCGAGTTGATGTAGCCCAGTTGCCAACATCTTATGGAATACTAGTTTATCAGTCTGTATGGCCGTTTTTCTTGCTATAGGCCCTCATGTGCCTATACTTGCGGATTATCAAGAGTCCTAGTTCTCCTTGCCTTAGAGTCTAGACCTTTCACCGTGGCTAAGCAGTTCTGCTATAGACACTACATCTTGCTAGCATGGGTTGTCGTCATATAGTAACCTCTTGGTTCTATATACTATCACATTAAATGATTTGTACCATTTCCCAAATGGGTAACCGTGAATGGAGATTGACGCTAAAGCTCATTTAACATCTGACCAAGGATTTACTTCATGCGACACAGCATGGCGCCGCTTAGGATTAGGATACTGGGCCGAAGATCTAACACAATTGATATATGAATTAGTATGTGCTTTAAATATATAGAGAGAGCTCGGCTAAACGCTAGTGGATAAAATCATACCTTTAGCCGTGTTGAAATTCCAAACACGTTAGGCCTCATGAATTGTAACAATTGTCTCCTGAACCTCCATCTCTGCACTTGTTCGACTTTTTCGCTTCGATTTTTGCCTCAATGCCTCCTTTTCCTTCGGTTTGGATAACCTAACCATATCCTCTCTCATCATCCAGCCAAAAAACCTGCCTGGAGCAAGTATCTTTTCTGCTTATAGACTGGCAGGATAGAGTGAAATGCTCATTTCCTCTAACTGCCCAAACTTGCTCAAAGAAAGCTTCCTTCCCCCTTAACGTAGGATAGAATGAAGGGTAGTTTGAGTAAGAATAGTGGTCTAGATAAAGCTTAGAAGTCGTGTGTAAAGTCCCTTTTTGATAGTGACATTTTGTTTTACGCACAGTGGGCTATTATCTACAGTTGTCAAGGTTCGAGGAGAAAAGGGGGAGGAGGTAAGCTGTGGGAGTGGGAGCATGTACTAGTATTGCATAGTAGACTGGAATGAGGATAGCTGAATCCAAAGCAAAAACGTATAACCTGCTGTATGAAATTTCTGTATATAATCTCATGAACAACCTTTCATCATGTTTGATTTTGAGCATGTGATCTTCTGAGTGTATGATTTTACGTATACACTATATCTCAGGCGTATGATTTTCTGAGGTTATAATTTGGTGTGTTGACAGAATCCTCGGAGTATGATTTTCAGCCTATAAGTTCAGGAGTATTTTCTTTCATTTTTGAATGCCTAATTTTAAACCTATGAATTACCGCAGCAAAACTTAAGTTGACACCCCAGAATACGCCATCGGAAGTTATGATTCTAAGCAGATAGATAACCTTGTGTTACAAAGGATGTTTTAGGTTTGCTCCACATTTGATAAGAATTCACAGAATTTCAAACGGGATTAGAACACTTAGATACTATGTTAATAACAGAGATGGTATTTATTATTTGAGCATACGTTTCCCAGAAGCCATGACCTCAATACACAAGAGCTATAGTGCAGCACTGCTTTTATAATTGTATTATATTTATTCAACTTTAAACCATTAAGTAAATTCTTTTTTATTTTATTAGGGATCTTTTCATTAGTTTCCCACTGGTTCCTGCAAGCTATCTCCTTACTGTCTCAATACCCATATTACCATCCTGCCCTCTGCTTCAGATCACCTCTGGCATGACTGGAATTGATGCCATTTGTGAATGAACCTCCTCCCCCCGGTGAACCTCTTCCTGCAGGACTACTGAGTGTACCGTGCTGGCACTGCTTTTACCTTCTAGATTATCCTTGGTTTCAAGGTTACTATGACCTCTGATACTCCCCTCCTCACATGAGTCTTCCTTATCTTCATTATCAGACGGAAAGTAGATATTCACCGTGTTGTCCCAGATCCCATAGTCATCACCTGTGGCTTCAGGCTCTGTAGAGTCGTATTGATGATCCTGGATTTGGCTGCACGCAGGTCAAGCGGATTGTGACTCTAGCAAACTGAGATCTGGGACAAGAGGCTTTGGCTCTTTTTCAAATGCCCATTTCTCTTCCTAAACAATAAAGGACCTGACTGTGTCCTTTTTGGGGGACTCGTAGTCATTTGAGATACAGCTATAGTCATCCCCAGTACTGTTTTCCTGTGGGTCGGCCCAACTACAGTAATCCTCAATTTTGTCCTTTCTTACAGCCATGTTGACTCCTGTTCAGGGTCACTATTGGCTAGCTCTTATCGTAAGGTTTTCTGCTTAGGAGATTTTACAAGCATTAATACCCTAATAGTACTACCTTTCAGCCTAGAGCGGCGGTAGAGTATCACCTCTCTCACCATACTAAACACTCGTTCAACTCCAGCACTACCTCCCTGCACTGCCAGAATATCCTTAGCCATTGGGGCTAAATTCAGGAACTTTCTCCTATTAACCTACCACTAGTCGAGTATATTGTCCTCGGGAAGAATACCACATGGGTTAGAATCATGTGTGAGATCTGCAGCATCAGTATGGGCCTCCTGAGGCTTAACATCTGTGTCTGATTCAATGTATAAAACTGCCTCATTGATAACAGTAGCTCTCTGGCTCATAGCGGGGTACTACTTGGATCGACCTTTTATACTGTTGTATGAAATTGGCGTATCAGGATATGGGGCTGCCTTTGGAGCCTAGTGGATATCATAATATGCAATAAACTATTTTTTTATTCTATCTTCTCATATGCTACCTCACCATCAACATTGTCAGAATCATAATCATGAAATTAATCCAGTTTGCAATAGTGGTCAAGGCAAGCTCCAATGCCAAAGTCAAGATCTCTTGAATTTTCAGTTCTACCTTAGTAGGATATTGCCTTCAATTAAACTCTTTCTAGCTCACACGGATATCAAGCTTCTATTGTATCCGCTTTCGCTCTAACTTGGCAACCTGCATCTCCAAATGATGTAAAATTATCTTGATAAACTTGGAACACGCGATGAACAGTGACTCCAGGAATTTTTGATATCTACAGGGTCCAAAACAGTATTGGTTAGAGTACATTAAAGATGAATTCCACCTGCATCCATTCTTTGGGTGTGGACCACAGTGGTGCAAATTCAGTATTGATTTGTAACCAACTATTATTAAATTTAAGCAACCACATTGATCTCTCTAACATGTTCAAGGATGAGTTCCAGTGTATTTTCACTTCGCAAAGTAGTGTAGGGGGAATCTTGACTTGCCTATTCAGTATTTCAAAGAAGTCTTGGCAGCATTGAGTTGAAGCTCTGATCGCAATGCTCATTTTTAGGTACTAATATATACAATATGATTAGCATTATTTAAAATGTTTTCAGGAGTCTAGGAATAAGAATAACATATGAAATATACTTCACGGTTTTCTAGTTGATGTTGATTATACTTTACATTGGGCATATTAATTCAGAAGTATGAATTTAGGGGATGCGGGTGTCATAAGGCAGTTGCAAACATATTGGGATTGAAACGTATGACCCTTTCTATCGTCTTTTAAAAACCATTATCCAACCTTACAACCTTCTTGATATAATCTGCTTTAAAACCATATGGCATATGACTATCCATCGATTTAATCTTTTGTAACACTCTTACAGATACATTAATATAGCTTACCAAACCTTAACCCCACCAGGGGCCTTAAGGGGGCAAGGTGAGGTATGGTATCATTGGCCGGCAAAAGTGAAATGGAAACTGGAGGTACTTTAAATAAGAAAGTACTTAGGTACCTGGGTATGTAGGATAATCCAGTTAGACAGGGTTAGCCTCTAGCACAGTCATGTAAGGGAACCTATCTAGGCAGGGTACACAGCTACTGGAGTTAGACAGGGAAACAGGCAGGGCTGGGTAATGAGAAGAACCTATGAAAACTTGGTGGGTCACTTAGAGCCTTTCGGTCATGCTACATTCGTTAAACTAGTAGTATCATGATAGTGGAATCAAGTGTAAACAATAGAGTAGTTACATATGACTGTTCGGTAACATATATGTATATTACGCCTACTTCAGAATACATTCAGGACATGAAGGGATCAGATTACCCTACCTTGGAGATCATGTATAGGATCGTGGACTTCAAGTTAGCCTCTCTTTAATGTTATTCGAACTGCTAAAAATTATAAAAACCACTAGAGCTTGATTTATACAGTGTTGGTAAACTGCTATTGAGATATGTGGCAAAGTGTCGTAGTTGGTGAAAGGCTAATAAAACTGGGCCGGTGGAGGTGGTGATATAAAACATTATATCATGCCACTGTCCAGTAGAGAAATCTTGTCCGCAGGGTATATATGGTGGTCAGCAACGGCCATCCCAGGCAAAGTGTCAGTATTGACACCAGATGGTACTCCTAGGGTACTCTGGGTAGCTAATCTCCCTATGAGTAGTGTGGGAGCCCCTCAGGCAGGTCATCTGGGAATTGGGGAAAAATAGAAGTTTGTCTGGATATTCCTCTAGGGTAGAACAGCTTATAACCTAGGACCTATACTATCCTTGAGAGACTTTGCAGGACTCTGATGGTATTCTGTCTGATCACGGCTGAGGTAGTTAATCAACTATTGGCTATGGGTAGTAGCTATTTGGCCAACACAGTAGTGTCACTCGCTGAGGGAGTTAAGTTGTTACTAGAATAGTTGCTGATTGGCCAAGTAGACCAGGATTACTACAACACTTGCATAGATGAAATCGCCATAGGGCAACAGAGTCTTAAATGAGAAATGGAGTACCTCGTCAACTTGACAGTAGGGCACTGACAAGACTACGATCGGAAAGGTTTATCTCACCTCCAGACATAATTGAGATACAAGGCAGAAAGCCGATCAGATTGGTGAACACTCTTTATCCTACCGATCTGCAGTCATCCGAAGCTGACCCTGAGGGAGTGCAGTGTTAATAAACTCAGAGTAGGGAATAGTGTGCCTTTATGGTCGAAGTTGGGATAAGTGTCAATGGCCTCTATAATTGTGCTTAAATAAAAGGCGATTGGTACTCTACTCTAATAACCAACTATTCTCTCAAGAACAAATGGAATTGAGTGAAGCTTTGGCATAACGATTATAAACTACTCCCAAGTATCTCAAGAATCCAAAAGCGAATTTGAAGATACTATGAGGATAGGGGGACAAGCGTCGATGGACAGGCGTTCAATAGACAAGGTAAAAGGTATCGAACTAATAAGGTTACCATTCAACTTGTAGTATTAAAGATGATAGTCCTGTGAGGCTTGTTAGCCCGAATCCTTAAGGGATTGCAGGCTCCTTAAATATAAAAGAGGGTAGGTAGGAAAGCTTAACTAAAGCACAAACATCTTGTCCATCAATATGCTAACAGAGGCAGCATAACTAGGTAACCATATTCTAAAAACAGAGGGTTAAAAGCAACCGGATGGAGCTAACAAAACAAGTAATAGAATCCAAACAAGAAGGAACAAGAGATTGCTAATACTATACAAATACAGTGGGTATAGCAAGAGGATAGCGATACCCAAATGAGTAGAAGCCTGGAGGGGATAAAGATAAGCAAAATAAGGAAAGAATAACTATTTAGGAAGTCATAACCAAATAGGAAGGGACAACCAAATAGTAGCGCTTATCAGGTATAAACCTAAATAAGTAATAACCCTGATCAAGTCAGTAGTAATAGTAGAAACATAGTACGATTCTTTTATAATGATAGTAAGTTTTATCAGTAGATTCAATTCCTATATATTTACTTTCTGTGAACTTTACTTAGAGTCTTTGGTGCAGTCACAACCTTAGGATCCATCTTCCTACTGGATGCCCAGGTTACAGTATATCGTCAACCTCTTTGGTTAACTCTCTAGCGTGAATTGTTGCTACTTGAGACCCCATTCTGATATTTATGAGTACTGGTAAACTTATCTGGAATATGTAGCCCTAGGTGGAAAGTAGTATATCAGAAATGTCTGTTAAATGCTTACAATCAAGTATCGCAATATCTTATTGGCCTCTTCTGGGCAATGATGTTATCATAGAGCTTTGGGCTTAGGATGGGAATCTGTTACTATGTTGATCGAAGTAGCACGTATTAGGGTGATCGAGGAATATAAGATGATAATGGCCCTGCATCCTAGCGCTCTCATAACATCTATCCTGTAGAATTCCACTGTGATAGTGCCTAAGGCGGAACCTGGAGCGGTAACCTTTGAGTGTGTTACACACGAATTCGTGGAGAATCACATTCTACATAAAGTAGGCCATAGGTTCATAGAAGCACAGTCACAACTCAAATGCATTCTCTAGGCAGAGCAGATCTATTTTTTGGAGAAAATAGTTACCATAGCTAGCGACTGGGAGAAGAATGTACAGAACACCGATCGCCAGCATGTGATGTCAGCGCAGGCACGGAAGGGCTGAGTGGAGGCTGTCGAGTCCGTGGTGAAAGAAGTAGTCAAAATTGGCTTTGAAAATGATATTATAATGGAGCCAGCCCCCCTACTCCCCTTGGTTTATACAGGACCAGTTAGGTTTACTCCGCATTTTGCATAAGTAAGGGCAAAGATGAAATGTCAGGAGCTTTTAATGCCACATGCACAAGATGTGTGGGGACTGGGCCTGCCTGACTCAGGGGACATCGCCAGTTTTTCCCGTTTCCACTTACTGTTGAATCTCTCTATGTGAGTTGATGCCCCAGCCCTTCTGGTATTGTACGGAGATCGTCATGAGTGGTCGGGGTCACGAACGAAAAACTGCCTGCAAAACCTAAAACTTCAACGACGGCGACTACCCACCAAGAGTCTCTTTCACTCCATCACTTATTTTAGATGCTGAATGATCCTATGCAGTGGCAGAGGCAACCATATTGCCGGCCACACCACAATTTCACTGCAGCTTGTCCACCAGACAATACAACTTGCGACTGCAATCTCTACTGGCAGTGCTGGAAGGACAAGGGTTCCAGTAGTAGCGGCATAGTTTGCTACAGCCGATTATTCCCCTACTGGTAGAATTGAGGGAGGACCTGGTGGGCATGTTTTCTACCACTAGGCTCCCTGTGTAAAGGGCCCTAGTGAAATGTTAAAATATTTACCCTCAGGTCCAAAGTTGATAATAACTCATTGTCATTTCTGTGGTTCAGAAAACAATAATATTATTGGAGCCTGTGCCAGACTCCAACAATTAGTTCAGAGAGGCGTGGATAAGGTTCTTATTGCAAGAAAACCACTTGCCTCACCTATTCTGGTTCAAGTGTTATCCACCTCGGAGGCTAGGGAACCTAGTGCAGAGTATTGCTTGAGCCGATAAGATGAATCTTGCAGACCCAGTGGTGGAAACACTGGTGAAGGTGGTGTTAAGGAACCACCATGGAGTGGGAAGGTGGTCGAAGAAGGAGAACTGGGTGATTCCGACTCCTAGAGAAGTAGGAACGATACCTGTGTTAAATTTCTTCAATTCGTTTTATATATATATTTCCTACTGTAATATTGTTTATGTCCCTGCTTGGGTATTTCTAGTTTACTTAGGGAAACTACGGACATTACTACAGCTAGGGTATATCATATTGTCAGTTATATTTCATGATAATGTTTGAGGATTAATGCGTATATTTCTTATATTATGTGGGAGATTTCTCGGTTATCATTCCATTTATAGTGACCTTTTACCAGGCATCTATCATGTGTTATCTCTCCGTTTATTGCGAGCACACTACTTTCGATTGCGCATATTATCGGGATTTCCTCGGTAGTTAGGCAGGGTCAAACATGTTCACACTTATATTTCTTACAATATTTTCCCTATTTTTATTACTGAGTACATAGAGGATACACACCAGTATAAATAGCTGTTTGCCGCCTACTTTATTTAGTTAATTAGGGACAAGAAGTACTACCAATTTACCTTCATACTACAATACTCCTCACACAAGCGTGCACATAGTATACTCTTAATACTGTGTTGTATTTTTGTACTCATGCTATAAGATTGTACCAATACACATAATTTTTAATATGTTATGATTCCGGGCCATCCATAGCTATACGACTTACACACACCCGCTCTCCTCTTTCACTAGGAAGCAAACACTTTACAAAACGAAAGAAACTTCTTTCACCGAAAAATATCTTGAGTAACATCGAAACATTTCATATGAATCGAATCATCACTCGAAACGAAAATATTGGTGGAAACGAAACATCGTTCTTAAAACGAAACATTCTTGGCAAAAAATTATTGCCAAATCGAAACGAAAAGTCTTGGCGCTCCTCGCTAAAGTCAGAGTTTTCCTTCCTTTCTAAATCCAAGTTCTAAAGGAAAGTGCAATTTTCTTGCTGCAACCACACGCAAGTACAAAGCATTGTACTACTACTATGCAACCAAAGTCACTTTGCCTTTACCGAGCAAAAATGGCCACAGCAGACACCACAGTTTCTTCTCCTCCTCCTCCAGAAATTCCTGCACCAAACCCCAGATCTTATGCCAACAACTCCAAACGTCGCCGGGCACCCAGTTACAAATTGAGCACCATCCCTAAGCTCAGTGCCCCTGATAACTACCAGACCTGGCGAGATATCTCGGAATATGTCCTCCCAAAATAATTGCTGTGACATAGTAACTGAAAAGGAAACTCTGCCTGAGGCAGTAGAGGATGAAGATTGAAATAATAACTCGGAGAGAATATATGAATTTCGTGATCGCTACCAATGGGCCTCGCCTACTTCCTTGAAACGATTGACCCCTAATTGCTTATTTTGTTGACCACCTACAAAATACCCCCTGCCATCTGGTAGCGTTCAAGATAAATTTGCTAGCGAAAACACAAGCTTCTTCTTTGAACAACTCAACGCTGTGCTCAAAACCAACTAAGATACCTCTGCACCTATTGCAGACCATATCAACAAGAACGATACCCTCTGGAATTGAATGCAACACCATTGTTCCTCCTCCTCTACTGATGACTGATATGCTCTACTATTGGTATTCAAATCGGTATTGGAATCACCAGAAGCCAAAGCTGCAGTTCTTGTCTGCTCCCTTCCCGAGTTGATGAGTAACATCGTCGACCACCTCCAAACTAAGGACGACCTTACCTGAGACCATGTCTACAACAAGTTGTTGGATATGAGACCCTTGGTAAGCCCTGAGGACGCCAAAGCGTATAAAAGTGCTGATATCAAAGGAAAAGGAAGAGAACCTCTCCGGAGACCTGCAGCCACATCCAAGGAATGTACCTACTGCAAGAAGCATTACCCTATTGCTTGTGCTGAGAGACATACCTGGAATGAGTGTAATAAACTCAAGGGCGACAACTAAAACAAGAAGGAAAAGAAAACTGTTAGTACAGCAAAGATCAGCAAAGAAGATATAGCGAACCAGTCAGTATATCCACATCCCACCTCTCTATGCAAAAGACTCCGCACCCACACAACTGGGTAATCGGGACAGGGGCAATCTCATACATGACAAGCAACCTAGACCTTCTTATAAACTTTGAACTAAGTACAGGGACTGTTAAGTTAGGCGATGATTCTGTAATAGAATCATGTGGCCGAGGAACTGTCAAGCTCATGACCAAAACTTCAAACGGTCATGGAGCCTCTGTATTCCTTAAACATACTCTCCGGGTTCCGAAATTAGGTCAAAGTAACTTGTTGTTATGGCGTACTATTGTTTCATTAGGGAATAGTTTTTCTTTTTCTAATAAAGGGGCAGATATGTTTGTATATAGGGAGAATAAGGGAGAAGTGATATGGGGAAACCTCGACAGTCAAGATTATGTTGTACAAGAAGAGAAAGCAGTGGCAAACAAGATGACTTACCAATAGTGGCATGAAGCCTTCCGACATCCTTCACCATCCTACCTCAAAAGTACCAAATATACAGATAATCTAACTGTTTCTGAAGTTCCGAAAGACTAGCAGTGTGAAACCTGCATGACGTCTAAATCAACAAAATGCCCACCCGAATCTACCAACAAAAGATGTGAAAATCCCTATGATTTAATCCATTCTGATCCTAGTGGAAAATTCTCTACCGCCTCCTTCGGAAACTCCTAGTAATATGTCACATTTATTGATGATTGTACAAAGTATACCTAGATTTATCCTCCTAAAGCCAAATCCGATACCTTTAAAATATTCAACCAATTCATCAAAGAAAGACACACCTAGGACAACGCTACTATCAAGCGATCCAGGACCGATAACGGAGGAGAATATGTCCACAAAGATATGACAACCATTTTCAAAAAACTGGATATCATACATGACAAAATACCCCTTTACTCTCATGAATCTAATGGCGTTGCCGAACAGTACAATAGGACCATTATCACACCTACAGGCTTTATGTTAACAGGTTTTATACCGTGTGTATGGGCTGAAGCAGTTACAACAGCAGTATACCTCCAGAATATCCTCCCTACCTGATCCATAGGAAACCTAATGCCCTATGAATCTCTCTACAACAAGAAGCTGTTAGTAAATCACCTACGCACCTACGGGACTAAATGCTTTGTCCATATACCAGAGGAGACCAGAAAACGAGGAACAAAGTTACAGCCCCGGGCCATATAAGGATACCTTGTTGGATATACTTCCTCAAGCAAGATATACTGTATATACATACCATCATTACACAAGATCTCAGAAACGCGTCAGCTCCACTGGAGAACCACGACTATGCTACAGTTTGATCCCAAGGAACCTGGACCCTCATCAGAGACCTTTGCAACAGTCTACCCACTTCCTACCAAAATGCAGTTGCACCCGATAAAGCTCTACCAGAGTAAGAAAATGACAAACCAACTATTGACGTTCATCCACCTCCACCGCCTTAACTTCCTGAAGATTATGACCATCGCCAAACTGCTGAAGAAACACCAGAACCTCCTGTTCAGGTAGTAAAACCTGAAAATCCTACAGAGATACGGACCAAATCTGGCAGAACTATTCGCCCACCACAATACTTTGGCATAAATCTCACAGTACCATCTGACGAGGATCCCAAAACCTATACCCATGTAGTCAACAGCTCGCTTAAGGAACAATGGACAAAGGTAATGGACGAGGAAATAATGGCACTTGAGAAAAGTGGTACTTTTGATGAAGTAGAAAAACCTATAGGATGCAAGATTATTGATAGTGCATGGGTCCTTAAGACCAAGCGAAATGCTGATGGTACATTAGAACGGTACCATGCAAGGGCAGTAGCCAAAGGATTCTCACAAGTACTGGGATTTGACTTTGCAGGTACTTTCGCTCTGGTCATCTGATATGAATCACTCTGCTTCCTCCTTGCAATATGTGCTAGAAACAAATGTTGCCCACTGTAATTCGATGTCAAATCTGCATTCCTTTATAGTGAGTTGAAAGAAGAAGTCTATATGCGACCGTTACCTAGGTTCGGTAAAGGAGACAAAGTATGACGACTTAACCGATGTCTCTATGGAATCAAGCAATCTGCGAACGAATGGTGCGCTCTCCTCGCTGGATATTTAATATCAAAAGGTTTTGCGATATCAGCCCTTGACCAATACATGTTTGTTCACCGTAAAAATAATCTGTACTTATCGGTTTACGTTGACGACATCGCTATATACTCAGCCAACACTCCTAAAGCTACTTGTCTTATAGAGGACCTAAAAAGGCATGTGAGATTACGGACTAAGGCTAAGCTAAATTCCAACATGGCCTACATATCGCCTATACAACAGACGAGATACATTTTACCCACCTATGATACATCAAGTCAGTCGTTAAGCGATATGATATGGAAAACTCATGGCCAGTCTAAACACCCTTACCTAAAGGCAATCAATTATGGTAAGGGACTGTAGATGAACAAATACTGGACATGTCCATATAACAATCGATAATAGGATCACTTATGTATCTGAAAACTGGTATCAGACCCAATCTAGCGTATACAATATCCTTTCTCTCACAATTTTCTTCATGCCCAACCAAAATCCACAAAAAGGACGCTAAACACGTCCTTTACTACATTCACGGTACAAAAGACATTGGACTCTTCTACCCAGTTCAACTACAAACGCCATGAACACCTATGTGAATGCGGACTTTAAAGCCTGTCTTGAGACTCACCGCCCCTTCTCAGGGTATGTTAGTCTTTGTAAAAATGCCTGTATATCCTGGCGGTCCAAGAAGCAAACCTCTGTTGCAAAATCTACTATGGAAGCGCAATATGTAGCAATCTCCCTACCAGCAAGGCAAATCCAATTGTACATCAAAGGTCTCAGTGACTTCCTTCTTACAATACCGATCACTTTACATGCCGAGAATACTGGTGCAAACTCTCTGGTAACCAATCATCAACTAAATGAATGAACAAAATATATGCAAATCAATATTCACAAAATACAAGAAGAGATCGATAAGGGTTCTTTCACACTTCTGAAGGTTACGTCATCAGAAAACCTTGCCGACATTTGTACAAAGGTATTTGCGAAACCGGCACATGAAGGAATGATGAGATTGTTGGGCTGTTTATAACGCGAGCAAGTGTTAAATTCTGCAATTCGTTTCATATATATATTTCCTATGGTAATATTGTTTATGTCTCTGCTTGGCTATTTGTAGTTTACTTAGGGTAACTACGGATATTACTACAGCTAGGGTATATCATATTCTTGGTTATATTGAGGATAATGTTTGAGGATTAATGCGTATATTTCTTATGTTATGTGGGGGATTTCTCGGTTATCTTTCCATGTATAGTGACCTTTACCAGTCATGTATCAGGTGTTATCTCTGCATTTATTTCGCGCATATCACTTCACATTACGTATATTTTTGAGATTTCCTTGGTAGTTTTTGAGGGTCAAACATGTTCGAACTTATGTTTCTTACAATTTTTTCCCTATTTTTGTTACTGAGTACAAGGAATATACGCACCTGTATAAATAGATAGTTGGCTCCTACATTATTTAGTAGAAGCCAACCATGCCGGCCCAAGTCGCAGAGTCCAACGACAGCAACCCTTAGTCACGAGGTCCTGCACCGTTGCCCTCTGCCGAGCGCAGATTCTTCGCCCCCCACACCTCACCCGCACCCCATGCAGAGGCTGACCGTATGGCAGCCACCGCCCCCGACCTGATGGCCACCGTCCTGAGGCAGGCCAACTGCCCTTTCCCCCTGTCCTTTTCCGCACGTGTCAATCCTAAAGGATCTCTTACCCTCCTGGGCACTGGCCCACACACACCCTCCACTGCTTACTCACCCTACTATGAACCCATGACTAACCGTCTTAACCAAGCTTTTCCAGTAGGAAACAACCCCTATCGCCCTTTCCTCCCCGCCCCAAATGAGGTCCAATTAGCCATCCACAGCTTACCTACAGCTTACCTTCCGGAGGACCAGGCTGACCTCTTCCCTGCCCTCTCTGAGTCAGTTCGCAATGCAACTGACGTCGTTATGGCCTCAGCACGTTTCCTCCAAACCGACCCTGACATTCGGGCAACAAAGACCACTACGTCTGTTGTAGTCACCGTGGCCCCGGACGATGTCAACAGGCTTGGCTCCACCATCTGTCTCTTCTCCCGTCCGCGCAAAGTAGAAAAGGCCCACTCCTCTGGGAAGTATATGCAATGCCGGAAGTGCTGGCTTTACGGCCACCCCTCTCCTATGTGCAAAGCCTCCACCCCCACCTGTCCCCTGTGTGCTCTAGCACATACACGAGCGGCCCACCGCTGCCCTAATCCCACTTGCCCTAAGGGCGGGAACACTAAGTCCGTTGCTGGGTGCTGTCCCACCTCTCCCCTCATGTGCTCTAGTTGCGCAGGTCCCCATCCTGCCACGGACCGTTCTTGCCCATTCCGCCCCCTCCCTCCCACTGACGATGATGCCCCCTCCGACCCTGAGGGTATACAAGGAC